>BLKR01015390.1:0-76790 GCA_011170035.1 Teleogryllus occipitalis
CTGTTGCTTTCTTGGGCAACATGTTGACAAACTACAACGTGCCGCCCAAAACACGAACATTGTAATCTCGACTCTGCCCTTCTGGTACAACAAACCAACACTGTGCAAAGAAATTAGACACGCAAACAGCAAATTAAAACTGCATCTGAGAGGCACACATGTTAAATTATTTGAGCTTAACTTTCTCTCAGAAAAACACTTCACCCGGCATGGTCTTCACTTGAACCTTGTCGGAAAACATGCACTCGGTAGCGAACTTGCAAAACACATCCTTACACCTCAGCAGTATCCTATCCAAGATTCATCCCCACCTACATCTCCTAGTTCTCTTCCATCCTCCGAAACCCCTTTGGACCCAATTACCTTATCCCCTGAACCCAATCCTTGTACTACCTCCCCCATTATCCATTTCCCTACATCCGTAACCCCTCCCTCACCTCCTAACACTGCTGGGACACGATACTTCCTTCGACCACGCACTCGAGGTAAAAATGAGATAAATAAATAGCAACTACAGTCAGATGCAGCAGAAAAGCATCCGTGTAGGTACATTCAAAATATTCAAATAATGCATCATAATGTGCAATCTCTTTCAAATAAAATTGAATTTATCGAGGCAGCATTAGAGTGTGATCTCAGTCAAATAGATGTTCTTTTCTTTACAGAACATTGGTTATCTCATAATGATCTAAACACACTCCAAATTCCTAGTTTTTACCTTGCAGGATCTTATTGTAGAGCAAGGGAATCAAATAAAGGCCCTGCTTACGGAGGTTCGTGTATTTATGTAAGAAATACTATTGATTCTACCTTCTTGTCAGAATTCAATTTATATGCAGTTGAAAAAGTTTTTGAAATAACAGTTGTACATCTTACTACGCTCAAAATTATTTTACTTTGCATCTACAGACCTCCAACCAAGCAAGCTTTAGATTATTTCAATTTCGTAGAAAATCTAGAGATAACTCTGAACAAAATTAGTAATCTCTCTTTTAAATCCATTGTTGTATGTGGAGATTTCAATATTGATTTTCTGAGCGAATCCCACGAAAAAGAGCAGTTTCTCAATTTAATTCATTCTTTTAATTTAGATATTACAGTGAACGTACCTACACGGAATACTCTTAAATCACAAACAGCAATAGATCAAATTATAATTAACAAAACCACAACTAGATATGAAGTAATAACGAATAATCTAGGTTACAGTGACCACGATGCACAAATTCTTACAATTACTAATAACATGAATACTGACACAATAAATAAAACACGCATGTGCAGAGCATTTACTACAGTTAACATAAAGTTATTTACGGACTACTTGCTGAAAGAATCATGGGAGGCAGTTTATAACGCTATTGACACAAATGAAAAATATAATTTATTTTTCTCAAAGCTTTCATTTCTCTTTAACGCATGCTTTCCTATTAAAAAGAGAAAATTAAACATTTCACGAAAAAGTAATACTTGGATCACAAAAGGAATTAGAACATCGTGTAAAAATAAACGTACTCTCTACTTTATTTCTAAACGTCATGACGTATCTCAAGATTTCCTTATCTACTTTAAAAAATACAAAACATTGTTACGAAAAGTCATAAGGCAGGCTAAAATCATGAAAAACGATCAGGATATTTTGAACTCAAATAATAAAACAAAAGCAATGTGGAATATAATAAAAAATACTACCAAATCAACTAGAAAACCCGTAGAGAATGTTGTTTTAAAATATAACGATATAAATGTGAACGATCCGGCAACAGTGGCTAATCTCTTTAACCAATACTTTTCGAGAATTGCTGCCGATCTCACTAAGGGTCTTCAGCCACAAAATTCAAAAACAGACAGTTCACCCAAAATTTTAGACACAACGTTCGTTTCCGAAACTTCTTCCTATGAAATTCTCAAAATAATCGGTAAACTAAAAAATAAATATTCGTCCGGTTTAGATGCATTCCCGGATTCTTTGTTAAAGACTTGTGCGTATGCCATTATACACCCGTTAACTCACATATTTAATGCATCTTTATGCACTGGAACGTTTCCAGATATTTTCAAAACAGCTAAAATTAAGCCGCTCTTCAAAAAAGGCAACAAAAATGAAATTCAAAATTATCGGCCCATTTCTCTTCTATCAGTTTTTTCAAAAATATTAGAGACTTTTTTACGTACGAATGGAAACCTTTCTCACGAAACACGACGCCCTTTCAGATTGCCAACATGGATTTAGAAAATCAAAATCAACGGAAACAGCTATATTTTCTTTTCTTAAAGATGTCGCCTCATCATTGGATCAAAACGAGGCACCTATTGGATTATTTTTAGATCTCTCAAAAGCTTTCGACGTCATTGATCATGACATTTTACTTTCCAAATTACCTTCATATGGAATTCGTGGTATTGCTCTAGATTGGTTATGTTCGTACCTTAAACAACGATCTCAGAGAGTTGAAATACCTTACTGGAATGATGGAACATTACGTACGCACCTTTCCGACTCTTTGCCCATTGCATGTGGAGTTCCTCAAGGATCGATTTTAGGCCCTATTCTGTTCCTACTTTACGTAAACGATATGCCCTCGACGATTCGAAACGGAAGAACGGTTCTCTTTGCGGATGATACGAACATCCTTTGCAATAAAGAAACCGTAAATAGTACAATATCAGATGTTTCAAATTGGTTCCGAAATAACAAATTAATAGTAAACGAAAAGAAAACGGTTTTAATGCAGTTTTCCATATCAAATAAACAATTCTGTGCTCCATTGAAAATGAACAGTGTACCATTGACTGATGTTAAGGCAACAAAATTTTTAGGTCTCTCAATTCAGTCAAACCTTAAATGGAACGTCCATTTAAATGAATTGAACACAAAATTAAGTTCATTATGCTACGCGTTCAGAATTCTTGCAAATTCAGTCAGCCTTCATACTGCTCGTTGTGTATACTTCGCGAATGTTCATTCCCGCCTGAGATATGGCATAATATTCTGGGGAAATACATCTTATAGCTCCCAGACTTTTAGATTACAAAAACGAATTGTACGAATAATAACCAAATCCCACCCACGTGATTCATGTAAGCCTCTCTTCATTAATCTAGGAATTCTACCATTACCGTGTCTTTTTATTTACGAATCAGTGGTTTTTGTAAAAAATGACTTGCTCAAGGGCGGGAATATTTTTTTCAGAAAATGCCGAAGTCTATTACTATAACACTCGACGTAGAAATCATATTCATCAGGTGACAGTATCAACAGCTCATTACAAAAAATTCACATACAATACATGTACATTATTTTACAACACTTTGCCAGATGACATTAAACGATTAAATTCAATAGAAAAGTTTAAATCCCGAGTGAAATCGTTTCTGCTGCATAACTGTTTCTATACAATTAGAGACTATACTGAGCATCACAAGAAAAGTAACATTAATTTTTAACAATGATACATAATGCATTATTTACCATTTGGACTGTATAAATGAGTATAAACAACCTGTAACAACTATTGTACTACAGCTCCCGGGTCAATGACCCCCATCTCGATCAGGTTTTTCGTCCAGTTTCCCTGATCCATTGAGCAAATGCTGAGATGGCCCCTTGTTTTGCTTCTGGGCATAAATGTAACTTCATTTTCTGTGCACGTTTTTTAGAATTCAGTGGGAAATACAATTATTCAAATTATCGTTTCCATGTTGTCGCGGCAGGAAGTAATAAGAGCCAAAATTTATTGCTTATTTATCTTTGAAAATAGATTTTATTACATGGGAGTTTTTTGTTGTTGTTGTTTTTTTCTCCCTTTCAAAATTCAAAATTTATTGCTTATTTACCCTTGAAAATAGATTTTTTTACATGGGAGTTTTTTTTTGTTTTTTTTTCTCCATTTCAAAATTCAAAATTTATTGCTTGTTTATTCTTGAAAATAGATTTTATTACATGGGAGTTTTTTTTCTTTTTTTTCTCCCTTTCAAAAATTCAAAATTTAAGTAGTATATGACTTAGTGTAGGGATCACAGAATTTTGAAAATGTGCACACAATTCACTTTTCCCCATAGCACGTCATACGCAGTTTTTAACTTTTTTGACGTAAAATAAAATAAAAATAAATAAATAAATAAATAAATAACGGGGCTTCCGACCCGATTTACACGCAGAGCTAGACAAGCAGCGCGAAACTCCGAAATCGTTCGTCAAGGAGCGTGTAAATTGTGTCGTGGAGGCACAGCGACAATCATTTTTGGAGGAATAGAAGAAGGAGGGTTGCAAGGTGAAACGTGATGGTTGCCTTATCATGCTACAGCACCCAATGCCGTTTACAGTATCCATGCCTTACGTGATTCGAACCCACAGCCTGAATATAATGCATTCTGGGAAGCCTGTCTGAAATACCTGCGCCACCATCACACACGTGATAAGTCGTTTCAAATCATGTACTAATGGTTTTACTTCCAATTCTGTCTCGCATCTATAAACATTTGGTCACTGGTTTCGGCGTCGTAAATTACTTTGTATATGTAAGTCTATTTATTTATTTATTTATTTATTTATTTATTTTACGTCAAAAACAGTTGAAACTGCGTATGACGTGCTATGGGGAGAAGTGAATTCTGTGCACATTTTCAAAATTCTGTGATCCCTACACTGAATCATATACTACATAAATTTTGAAAATTAAAAAAAAAAGTTCTCGTGTAATAAAATCTATTTTCAAGGATAAATATGCAATAAATTTTGGGCTCTTACCCATGATGTCCTTCGCCAAGGAATAATACTTCCTGCCGCAACAACATGGAAACGATAATTTGAATAACTATATTTCCCAATGAATTCTAGAAGACGTGCACAGATAATGAAGTTTCATTTATGTCCAGAAGCAAAACAAGGGGCCATCTCAGCATTTGCTCAATGGATCGGGGAAACTAGACGAAAAACCTGATCGAGATGGGGTCATGAACAAACAACCCAAAATCTAAACAAAATACAATAATTTTATTGTATATATGTATTGTATATAATACTCTTAGAAACGATAATTCAAATTTGTCTTCATACTGATCATTTTGTTTGAAATTATCGACCATGATATTCATCAACATTGTGGTTTTCTCCTGAGTTACCACACTATCCTTGAACGTATTGAAACACTATTATTGAAACTTCCTCATAATATCAAATTGTGAGAAAATATTCTTGAAAATATACATATACTTTGAAACTAACCATTGCGTTTATTGTTTCAGCAAATTTGCGTCAGGCACTACAGCATTCTCCTGACATTTGCTTATACTCCCGAAAACATCTCCTAATTTGAAGTACTACTGCCATTGGGACTCTGATACCAAGATGTGTTTCACAGTCCTACTGAGTTCATGGATTATTCTGCATGGCGCACAGATTGGCGTATCTGCTACGAGACACGTGAATAACCATGAATCAGTATTAGATCTCTCTCTCGTCATACTAAAAAATGGGAGCGATAATGCAGTAAGCGGAGATGAAGTTCGGTGGTCACTTGATGTGCTAAGCGCAAATTTACAAAATGTAGGCACCTTTGGGATTTGCAACAATGACACAATATACAACTGCCTCGTTTCGTATAAGGTATGGTATCATTTTAAATTTTAAAGTTTGCGTTAATGAACTCTAATTTTAAGATATCTATTCTAGAGAAATTAATAACTGTTCAAAATATAGAGAATTCTACATCATATTAAATTGTGATTTTTCTTTTCGAAAAAGTACAAACATGGTTTAATTATATGATGATTTTAATTTCAAACTTTTACAATTAAAAACCAATATGTTTTTAAGACTTGACGTTAGCGTTTTATCTAATTAAATACAATGAGGAAGTAGGCGACGAACAATGATTTTTAATTAAAGAAAAGGAGAAATAATTCAGTAACTTGAACGTGAGTGGTGACGGTGGGTGTCCACAAGTATACTTCTAGACAAATAATACTGGGTAGATAGTACACTACAAAATGAGTTACTATTAGCGAAGGTTCAAAATAACACTGCGATAATATTTAAACCTCTATTGGAAGAAAAACGCAGTCTTATTTGTCCGCCATAGCTCTACAGAAGTACCTAATTCTCTCGAGTTAAAAAGCACTATTAGATCTCATTTTGCTTAGAGATTTTATTGTTATGCAACTTTTATGAAATATTTCGGTTATTTTAAAACACAAAATGTGAGTAAACCGTGCAGGTAATAAATTGACTAATGAAAATGACTGTCAGATTTTACAACAGTGATTGTGTCTTCGAAGAATATACGAATGGTCGGTAGGTACTATTACTGGTAGTGGAATGCAGGAGCTTTCAAACGTGGAGTGATGGTTATGCAGATTTCGGATATGTTCCTTCAATTTTTTGATAATAGTAATATTCTATTGAGTATTTCTCATCTCAATGAAATGCAAATTTGTTAACGTCCAAACCACATTTCGCAAAGTGTTGTGTAATATTTCTCAGTTTAACGAAGAATATAAGTATCTCGTGATTGGATTAGACGCTATTCGTTTCTTACATGCTAACTTCCAATTTGGTCGATTTCTTCAGTCTCCAGCTTGAAGGTTTTTGATAGACATTGCACTTTTGTCACAATCTTCTCATCTTCCTCCAGAGCAGAAGTTCTCAAACTTCGTAAATATTGTACCCCTCACATACGACTAAGATTTTAATGCACTAGAGCGATGAAATTTATCGTGATGACACTTTTTAATTGTTTAAATTATTAGTGCATTTTCTAACTTATCGAAATAGTAGTCTACTTTTAAATTAACTTTGTAAATAATTACATCAAGAAAAAAATCTTAGCATTAAAAATAATATATACAAAAATTTTAGTTCAACTGAAGGCTGTAAATAAATGACAAAATATTTTTAAATTACTGGTTTCGACAAATTAATTTAAATTATTGTGAAAAATTCATGATACATTGTTAAAGCATTGTATATAAAGAATTATACATCTATTACTTAAATGTTACTTAAGCTTAAAATAATAGTGGTCGCTAATCACCGCAGCTGTTTCAAAAGCGACCTAAAATAAATAAATTTAAAAAATTCAAGAGTGCAAGAAAGCACTAACTTTTCAGTTAAATGGTTAATTTCTTCTTCAAACCTTCCCATAAAATTATTTACATATCTACCACAAAATTATCACATACCTCCAGGAGGTTGGCGTTCCACAGTTTTAAAAACCCCACGTTTTTAACATTCTGATTCGATACCTAGACTACTCGTACCAACTCCTTACGCCATACTTCTTCAACATTTGGTTTCGAGAACGACAAGCATTTAGGTGACACTCGTTCTTCTGGGCTATTTCCTTATTTTCACCTTCTCTAATAATAAGGGAATACCTTATTCTTAATTTATGTTTTTTTTTCGGCACGTCAGATCTCTAAGTAACAGTAATTCTTTCAATAATAATTATTTTATATATTGTGGCTCTCGCTCCTTTCTTGATTTCTTTGCTCCAAGGTCTTTAATGTTATATTGCTTTCGATTACCCTCGAAAAGAAAATTCTGACAAGGGATTTACACGGGAATTCCTTAAACTTAACCCCTAAACGGTGATTATAACTTGAAATTTAACCCCTACAGAAACGTCTATTATAAATTGAAATCATAAAACAGAAACAAAAATAATCTGACCCAAGGAGAATAATTATTAATTGAGTTTTCGTTTTGTTAAATAGTCATTTCTTCTAGTTAACTCTTTCTGCGACGGTATAGCTTCCCTTTGGGATTGAAGTAGCACTTTAATCGATGGAACGACATTTTTTTTCGATTACTTTTATAATTTATCTATCACGCTATATATTCAGGGCGTATTTATTAAAATATATTCAGTCAAAATAGATTACAGGAGAGGTTTTTGATAGCTATATCAATTCATATTTTGTGGTAAAAATGCACCTTTTTGTGTTAATTCATTTTTATAACAAATTCTACATTAATAGATCGGAGACACAATATTTAAATTTTTCAACGAAAAAATATAACAATAACAGCTACCTTAAAATTACAAACTTTTTTAAAAACGTCTCCTAGTGTCGTGATTTTGAATTTTGACATTTCTAATTTAGCGACCTCGATACCTTTACTTTCAAACTGTATATTCATGAAACACTCGAAGTTATTGAATTATTTATACTTCCCTTTTTCACGTTTCACTCAAAACCATTTCACGACAAGATTTCACATTATTAAAGTCATTAATAGGACACAATTTGAGAATCGTATTGTTGCGCAATATTGCGTAGAGCGAAGGGGGGAGGGGTGCATTAGATTTGGGTTGAAGAACTTTTGTGACTGACACTGTATACTCTGACTGACAGGGTATATCGTCAAAGGATGATTATAATTAAACATGTATATTTCAATCAAAACCAATATATTAATTCAAAATTTATAAGAATCCTATTCCAAGCAAGATAATGCATCTCTAACATAAGGTACTCGTACTTGGATTTCCGCACTTTAATTTGAATTGTTCATTAGTGTCCCACAGATTCAACTTGGAATACGACTGAATATCATCATGACAATAAAAATGAGTGTTTTTTGCTGATACCCACCAATGATCCAATTACTGATCAAGATGACAATAATTCAGAAAAGCCCTCGCATTCTGAAGGTAACATTTAACCCACAAGTTTTTAAAAGTTAAACATTTGAAAAAATACAGTGTGTTCAGAAAGTCTCTCCGCAGTTATTTCTACGCCAATAAAGTACCTTTTATACGGAAATGACAACGATGTTTTGCGCTGGGTCAAAGTCCTCCTTTTGTATTCTCGTCGCCCAGTGCAACTGTAGACACGCGGGTTGCCACAGGAACAACGCGCAATAATTCAAGGCCTGTTCTGTAAAGACGGCCTCCCAAGACCTGTCTTTAGAGGCTTGATGCCATCGTTCCACGCCGCGTTCGTCCAACGTGGCGGGCTTGTCTCACGCTGTTGGCAAAAGATACTTTTGTCTTGTTTTCGTAATATTAATTACTGGATAATGTACATGCACCAAATGTCTCTTTAGCGTTTGTTTGCACAATCTCTTTCAGCTTGTTCTCGGGAATACGCAGCGAACTCCCTTCGATTCACAACCGAAATCGCAATTTGAGTGCGCCCACCTCTACGAGAGGGGAATAGAAGAGGGAGAGGGGTGAGGGAGGAAGTAGCTATGGCGATGGCCTTTGCGCTTCTAGAGTCTCGACTGTCTGACCCCAAGTCGATGGGCAGGTCTGAACTAGAGCGAAGGCGTTTCCGAACAAACGGGGTGGAGTAGCGTAGTGGCCATTGCGGAGAGACACTTTGCACACTCTTTATAATGACACAACGATCTGATACATGAAAACGAAGTAGTAAAACTCAAGAGGGGTCTTGTCCCTTATATTCCTGTTCACGAATCGACTCCCAACGTCACTAGATCGGTGAACGAAAGCGAAGAACGTGGCAGAAATGAGGGTATTCTGTTTCGTAGTTCAAATGAGAATGTTTTAATTTAAAAAGTTTTAATTTTAAAAAGGAAAACGGGGGGGGGGCATACGTTGGATAGACCTGTTTTGTGTTAATTGCGGGCAGACCACGTTTTATGTTAATCGCGTAGGCCGAGGACCGGAACCTCGACATGAACTTGGACATGCGTAACGAAGCATCAACTCTACTTTCAAAATTTGTTATAACTTCGACGCAATTCCACCCGTGAGTCTGTGTTGCAGTTCACCATGTTCTCGCGGACGTGAGTCTATTCTTCACATGGAGTATTATAAGGGATAAATCCCCTAATAGAATTGTTATAATAATAGTAAATTAATTTGTTTTATTTATCACGTTTCTTGCGCTTTTTCTGAATGCTTTTAATTTAGGGATTTCAATTTTGTTTCAGTGTGGGGATTTGGAATGCTATCGGTTGGTATCATAAGCTTATCTGGACTCTTTGGAGGTTTATTCTGGCCATTAATGAGCTCCAAATATTATGATCATGTAATGCGAATGCTCATTGGTTTAGCAGTAGGTACTTTAACTGCAACTTCTGCAATGCAGTTAATTCCTCAAGTGAGTGTCCTTATGGTTTTGAAATATTCAAAACTACATGTGAAACCTCAATGTAACTATCTGATTGTTTTTGCAGGGATTTGGTATGAAGGAAACAGACGTTCATTCATACATTCAAACATCTGTGATAATGCTTGGTAGTATTTGGTCTCTATACATGTTTGAAATATGCTGTAAAATATTTTTTCATTCAGAAAATGTAAGAAAATGTTAAAAACTAATAGCATGGCAAATGATATGCTATGAAGTAGATGCAATTTGTTCATGTTTTTAACAATAATACTTCTATTACAGAAAACTGACACTGACGTAGAAATGTCAGCACAAAAACTGAGTACAGTGAATGAAGAAAATTTAAAACAAAAAACACTAGAACAAGAGGGACTTCTTCCTACAATAGTGACTGATAGTACAAATAGAAAACCTTCACTGAAACCATACTTTTCATCAAATACATCACTGAGTAAAGCTATACCCGAAAAAGTACATAAAATGCTTCTTTACTGCTCAAAAATAATTAAGTCCTTCAGATTCTACTGCAAAATAATCATGCCCATGTCTATCATATTTTCCTGCTTCATTTAGTTAAAATATTATACCCAAAATTTTAACTGACAATACAGTTATGAATTTGGTAACTCCACATTCACAGATTTTTCACGTGTCATGGATTAAATGCAATTACTTTTTCACTTCGAATTTCATCATGCAAATATTTTATTAGTTTTCATGGACTTAATAAATAAACTCATAATTTTATTAATCTTAACTTCATTGTAAAGAATCACATAAGCAATAATTGTGTAATTATTTGGTAGGAACGGAAACCAAGTCTCCGAAGAATGTCTCATGCTCATGTACATCAAATCCAAATGGGAGGCATGGCTCCTGTAGCTTGGATGGTCATTCTGGGAGATAGTCTCCATAATTTTGTAGATGGAATGTCAATTGGAGCTGGATTTACAAATAGTCTAGCAACTGGATTAAGTATAAGCATAGCAATTGCTTGTGAAGAATTCCCACATGAATTAGGTAAGACATCAAATTTGAATTCTTATGTGGCATGTCAGTTTGGTTTAAATTTAGGAGCTCAGGGGCAGCATAATAATAACCCACATTCAACAACCTAAATAAATACTAACTTAAAATTTCCCTCAAAAACAAAATTATAATCCACATGCTGTACAAATGTGTTCTTAGAACTGCAATAAGTGTATAGAAACCAGCAAGAAGAGCATACACAAACGGAGAAATGCCTGGATTTACACAAACTTAATTTTTTCTCTAAATAAAAAAAATTACAGAAATGAGGGTTACCATATCACTTTGTGTCTCTCATTCCTTAAATTATTCCTTTATGTTACAATTCATAAGTGAGAAGAAAAAAAATCATCTAATTTGCATACATCTATATTTAACAATTTGAAATTATATTTTCAGGTGATTTTGCAATTCTGATAAATTCAGGAATGCCTGTAAAGAAAGCTCTCATGTACAATTTCCTCTCAGCTCTCACAGCAGTTGCTGGGCTGATTTTAGGAATTCTTTTAGGAGAATTAGAAGCCAGCACATACATTTTTGCTTTCGCAGGAGGCCTTTTCCTGTATATCTCTCTCACAGACTTGGTAAGTACTTCCACATTTTCTATCATAAGTAAGGGTAGGTCTAATAAACATCTAAAGAAAAGAATTTATTTCAGATGCCAGAACTGAACAGCATGATAGAGGAAGGCCTCAAGAAAAACAAGAAAACTACTTTTCTAGTACTTTTCCAACAAAATTGTGGAATTATTTTTGGGTTTTGTCTTCTTTACGTCATTTCATCTAATCCAGTGACTGTTACCTAAAATGACTGACCAATCTTGTTGCCTACATACAACTGAGGCTAATTAATGTTACCATTCCAAAGGAACAACCTATTCAGAATTGTTCTTACTGATATTTGTTGTTGTGATGATTTTTATTTTTACGTGTGAATATTCTCATATATAATAATTGTTTATTCATGGGAACAACATCATTCTTTAATTTTGTAAATATTAAATAAATAGCCAAAAGAATTAAATAATCAACTTTGTTAAAATTTGTTTTCTTGAAGTCCATTTGAAAACCACTGACAAATATAAATAAGAAATTCACTCTGAGAACAGTCGCAATAGCTGAATTGAGGCATCCATAATCCTAGGTACTGATATATTCTTCTTAGATATCAAGGTTATAAAAAAAATCCTTAAAATATATTTTTAAATAATTTACATCAACGTAAAATAATGAATACCAGTACCTATATTATGGAAAGTGGGGTTACCCAAGAAAGGTAATCCTCATGAAGTTCTCTTAAAAAAAACAAAAAACAACGTGTACAAATATGAGATCTTTGAATGATTCAATAATCAAACTAATCAATCATTAATTATGATGATTAAAATCATCATCAATAAAATTAAAAGTGTATTAATACAAATACTCTCTGTTATAATGCAGATGTTGCATTACATTAGTGTAAGTACCACAAGCATTTTACACCATATATTTCTCACATCCCAGTTTCCCTTTCAGCTTGTCAATTAACCCTCTGGTTGTTGCCTTCTCTACTCTTTCTTCTCTCATACTTCTAAGTCTTTTAAATGTGTGTGAAACTGGATTTCCATTCTACAGCTTTTGAGGCCTTCGTTCTTCACCCAATCTGTTTAACTGACCATACAATTTGAGTTTTCATTGTCAAATTGTCGATGTTTAAAATCAAATTAACACACTTTTCCTCCTTTTTTAAAGCTTAATAAAAAAATAATTTAAATAAAGTTGGAGCTATTCAACATACTTACAGAAAGCCTCAGCCTGTACTGTAAGGAAATAGTTTAGAAAGTTTTTTCCAATTTTAAAATTTTGACTTAAATTTCTGCTGTGAAGGTCTTTGATAACTTTTAGTAGATAGACCAATATCTTAATATCTTGTTGCCATCCAGCATTCCTTTAAAGGAAGTGTCATAGCCTTTTTATATTATAAATACCATATGATTTTTTTAATTATAGATGAGGAATTAGTTGGTCATCTGTGTGGTACTAAAAATACCAGTAGACCCAGTACATGTTCATCCATCTTTACTGCTGCTCAGTTTTTGAAGTCACATCAGGTTATTCTGGTCAAATCAACAAGGTCTCGTTTAGACAATACTTATCCTTCCATATGCCTGACCTAGTACTATTGAAGACAGTAATACCTCAATAGTTTCCACATTGACATCTACCATATTTTTACTTCCTTTCTATTTTACAAACCTGAATTTGAACCTACAAGAACATATGTTACATATTTAACTTTGTTTAATCCTGAATTTTAGAATATAAAAGCTGGAATATTTTTTCCCTAGAACCTAAAAGTAGTCCTAGAATTTGGGATGTCAAATTTTTGTAATGTATTAGGATCTTGTGTATATTAGCCCATAAGAATATGGTACCAATTTTACTTTGTAAGCTGAATTTACAAAAATAGATTCTGGAATAATTTATTTCTAAAACCTAAAATTAGTCTTAAATTTTGGGTAGGGTATTTTACCTTAATTTTTTTTAAACTTAATTAATGGTATTTGTGATTAGAATTGCTTCAAGTGGTTTCCAATTAAGTTCCTGGAATTCTCAATCGTTTCCTGTGGCAACAGAGAATTGTGACAAATAATTATCTCTGAGAAAGACTAGAGCCAACGACTTTTCCCTCTGAAATGCTAAGTCTGTACCCAACTTCTAACCAGTTTGGCCACCAGCAGCATACAGGGATTTGGCACTTCTGTCATTGTTGTTTCAGTTCAGGCATTAGGCAGTCGGAAAAATTAAGAAAACGTGAAAGAATGTCATTTTGGCGACTACAGATGTCAGCTGGGGAGAGATGAAGTCCATCCAGAAGCTAGTCGAGACTAAAGAGATTCGAAAATTAACTAGCGCGAGAAAGTCTGTGCCATTCTACAGCATCACTAGTTTATTTATTACCATATTTTTAACCATCCCTTATTACATATGTGGAGAAACTTTAAAGAAAAAAATTGGAGCTGCTTTTGAAAAAAAAGTTTCCTTAAATTTCAAGTGCATATTACGCAAAAACTACTCGTTTTTTCAAAAAATCGTACATGAGCTTTTTAAAAGAGCTAATTTTGTACAACAGACTTTGCATGAGGCAAAAATCTCTATCTTCAATTTTGTAGTTTTGACATTGTTTTATCAATTTTCGAAAAAAAACAAACGAACGATACCCGAAAATGGGACTAGAGCCATATTTTTTACCGTCCCTTATTACATAAGTGGAGAAAATTTTTAAAAAATGGAGCAGTTTTTGAGAAATAAAATGTTCGTAATTTTTAAGCGCAAATTACGCAAAACTACTAGTTTTTCAAAAACTCGTACACGACCTTATTTAAAGTGCTAATTTTGTACAACTCACATTGTTTAAAGCAATGAATCTATCTTCAATTTCGTAGTTTTGACATTGTTTTTTGCAATTTTCAAAAAAATTGGGGATATCTCCGAAAATGATACCTGCATCATTCTCTTTAACGTTCTTCGCACTATCCGACAACAAAATTTAATCAACAAATTTGGAGCCTTTTTTTTAAATTTGGAAAATGTCCGATGGGGTTCATGTAAAGTCCCCCCCCAAAACTTCAATATCTGTTTCAAATTCCAAGAGCCGCGACATCAGCCAAAACGATAGGGGAATATCAATTTTGATGAAAATCGGCTGAACGGTTTAGGCGCTAGCATTGATCACAGACGGACAGACGGAAGTTTTGCCGTCTATCGATTTTTCGGTATCAAGAAGCAACAAAAAAAAAAAAAAAAAGGATTTTGGCTACACCACGAGTTAGAGGATTTTTCTTCTAAATTTAGCAACAGGATTTATCCACTTTTTCGTTACCAGAGTCCAGCTAAGAGAGTTTTTCTGGCGAAAATTCGCCTTTTTCCGCCGTACGGTTACATAACATTCTCTTCCTTACGAAGAATTCGAGAAAGTAAAAATGTCAGCAATATTTACGAGAAAAGACGTATCCTGGAAGAGATCTTCACGGACAACGTGGGGCAGTTCAACCCCTTTCAAGAACTGAGAGTATTCGAGAAATTCCAATAAGGATTTTACTTCAAGAGAATTCACTTTACTTCATCAGTGTTATGCCGGCGGCGCTAGCCGAATTCGTTTACTACGCTCCGTGAAGTCATGAAGGTTAAGCGAATTCGAGACTGGTTGGGTGACCGGTCAGGAACCCCGGGATCTAACGGTGTCGAGCCCCTGGCCGAAGGGATAAAAGGCACTGACTGACTACGACGTGACGAGACTTGACAAATATAGTAATTATTCAGTGTAATAATTACACAGTAACGGAGGATTACTCCCCAGTGCAAAGCGCTCAACGCCCCTTAAGGGGCTTGGAGACGCGTTGCGACAAGGTGTAGACGCAACGAATAATAATAAAAAAAAGAGAGAGAGAAGCCTAGGATACCGTCAATCTAATGAGCTGGCCGCAGTTGAGGTCAAAATACCCTGGAAAATAAGATAAAAAAATGATCTTACCAGGAAGCACAAACTCACCACAAGACATTGATCGAAGAGATGAACACCCGTCACGCCAAAAGCGAAAACGATTTTGCTTTAAAATTCTTTGATGGAGTGCCCAAAATAGTATCACAGAGAAAAAAAACGAATTAAGGAATAAATCCGTAATCATAGGGATGTTAACATATATTACAAAAATGTGCGTGGATTACGCACCAAACGTTTGCAATTGAAGGTCAGTATTTTGGCAAGCGCTACTACTTATGGTGTAATTGTTTTTACATAAGCTTGATTGAAATGGAATTTTTCACATGAGAAATTGAGCAAGCATAATTACAGATTATACAAGCTAGATACTAGAAACCATATTACGAGTCCATTGCTGAGAGGAGGTAGTGTTATGGTTGGGGTCCAAATTCAGAATTCACCTATCATAACGATAGTCAACAGTGCGGAGCACGTTTTTGTACGGTTGGACTCTTCTGTACGTTGTTGTTGGCACTGTCTACATACCACCCCTTTCTTCTGTTGGTAGTACGCATGATCGCCATGTCGCCGAGGTGGCTCGTATTATCTTTATCAGATTGCTGCTTTAAATGGGAGACTATAATTTGCCTGGTATATCATGGAACTGTAATTTGATTGACTCCATGTCATCAATGGCGACGTTTGCAAGAGATCTCGAGAACACTTCCCTTTGATGAATTTCTACCAGCTTAATGACATCATGAATATCTCTTTTGGATTTGGTATTTTGCTCACGGAAATTTCCATCTGTTGGTGCAGCAATGAATTCGCTGATAATTGAGGATGGATATCATCCAGCACTGGAGTTTATCACCAGTATTGTTAATCAGAGGAGTCGATCCAGGGATAACGTGTTTTTAATGATGTTCATAGAGCTGATTATCTATTGTCGCAGCATTGAATGGTGTACTGACTAGAACTCCATTTTATTAAAAGTTGATTTTCAGACGTTCTATGAAGTAGTCTGTTCCATTGTGGACTAATATGAGCCTCTGAGACGCCATCGTGGGAGCAATCCATCCTGGTTCTCCACGAAATGTATTAGTACGATCAAGTCCAAGAAGTGTTCACGTATCCGGTCTCCACAGAACTATAGCACCTTCTCCAGCTTGTAAATGTTTTCAGGCTCATAGTTGGAACACTTACACTGATGCGATTGGGGGTTTTATTCCTCACGACACGATGATCTTCTGGAAACACGTGAAAAAGATTAAGAACGACGATTCCTTGCCATCTCAAATGCATTACAAGGATATGAACATCTCGAATGATGAGGCTTTGAGTAATTCTTCTCGGAGTAATTCAACATTAATTTTGTCAGCAGTAATGGAAGTTTTTATTTTGAAGATCAACGAACATTTTAACATCAATGAACAACCTATCTTTTTCACTAGGGAAAATCTTTGAGTTAACAAGGGTTCATACAAATAAGGGACCTTGGTACGATCAATTGTTTAACTTCTTTGTAAAAACGTGTAAATACGCCTTGTCGCTTCCTCTGTTTCTAATATTTAAAGTCATTATCGTCTGGTGTCTTTCTTGAGAGTTGAAAAATTGGCAAAATAATTCCTGCACATAAAAATGCTATCGAGTTCGAAATTGTTAACTATACACCAATAACAATATTGAACGGAATCCCCAAGCTGTTTGAAAATTTGGTTACAAAGGTTATTTCGGCATCGCTTGGCTACTTGATCAGACCGGCGCAACATCGTTTTATCAAGGGAAGATACTTCAACTAACGTAATTTTTAAAAGGCACGTGATTGATGCTATAGATGTTGGCGGATAACTTTGCGTAATCTTCGGACTTCTCCAAGGCCTTCGCTCGCGCGAACGATTTACTTCTAAGTTGCTTTCGATTTTTAATTTTTTTTTACTGTAGTAGTTTGAGACCTACCTAAGGTACAGGAAGCAGCTAGTACAGATTATACTTTACACAGATGATTCTAAGATTTTTAGGGAGGTGTGCCATCATGAGGACGCCTGTCTTTTACAGAGCAACGTGGACAAATTAAACGACTGGTGCAATCGTAATGACATGCTTTTGAATGCGTCTCAGTGTTCTGTAATGACTAGACATCGGATGTTTAGGCACTAAAAAAATGGTCTTTTAGGCGCCTAAAAAGGCACTGAAAATGTCAGGAATAAGGAGAGAAGAGGCACTATCATAAGTTACATACACAATAAAATGGAATTGTAATTTTTGTCTATATTATTTTGTAAACTTAAATGCACAAAACCAGTTCGTATATTTTAATGTAAAACTAGATTTACATATTTACAACTCTTCTACATTTTATTCTTAAGAGTTTCCATTAACCAGTAATATTTACATAGTACCAGTCACTTTTCAAGGATCACAATTTCAAATTTGCGACGACTGGGAGACAAAATCAATTTGAATGCGGAGAAGGATATCTGAACGATGTGACTGGCATATATTTTAGCAGTCCAACACTAGCAACACTGAAACCTTCTGGGAATTTATATTTATTTCCACTTAAAATTTCGGTTCTCTCGGGGTATTGTCAAACGTCCATGTTCTCATATCATGGCTGGTATTCATGAAATAGGGAAATGGAGAAAAATCAGTTGATATACTTTTAGGAATTCTCTCGTAATTTTAAATTTCAAGACGTGAATTTAAGGTTTCGTAATGAATGGTCACGTTGGACCATTGCCGATTTTCCGACATCTTAGCATTGTATATAAATATAATAAATAAAAGGCAAAAAAGTCCTAAAAAAGGTATTTATGCACAAATAAGCATTATAAAAGTTCATCATATGTCATGATTCGTGGACATATATTATCAGCCTTTAAATAAGTTCTCTAGAAAAAATAGGCATTTCCCTAAACATCCGATGTCTAGTAATGACGTATTCACTGAGATCTGACGTCAAGTTTGATTATTCGATTGATGGCGTGATTCTTGACAAGGTTCGTCATGTCATTGACTTGGGGGTCACTTTCGATTATAAATCTTCTTTTTATATCCATTCTAATGAAACTTTTAACAAGGCTATGAGAAGATGGGGCTTCATTTTGAGAAACAAGATCTTTTAGAAATCCTGGTACTTATATCGATTCTATATAAGTCATTAGTCAGAACCATTCCGGAATATAACAGCATAGTTTGGAATCTCTGCTATGATAACCCGCGAGTGATACTTGAAAGGGTCCAACATAGATTCTTGAGACCTATGGCTCATAGACTTGGCACCCCAATGACCAGCTACGACCACGACTATGAAGACATTCTGAAGATGAACATGTCCTCGGAAGGTGGTAGGAGGGTGATGTTTGCTTGCTCGTTCCTGTACAAATTCATACATGATGAGATTTATTGCCCTGACCTGCGGTCCTGCATCTCTTACAGAGTACCTATCGCCCGAATAATATTTCTTTCTACTTGACAGCTGGGATGGGTAGATCGATGTCGCCACTTCCTTGGGCCGACACGTGGTCGTGAGGTCGTTCTCGCATCATAACACAACAGCAGCAGTAGCAAGAAAAACTCGCAATAAGAGCTCACATAAGTGGACACAGAACCGCACACACGATGCATAACCAAAGAAGTAATGGCGCTCTTTAACTTTCAGTTGCTTCGCGCTATTAGATTTCATTTTTTGTAAGTAGCGGCAACTCTGCAGTGACATAATTTGAAGCCATCGATTGGATAAAGGAACCCCCCCCCCAGGGGCGGATCTAGCCGATCATGAGGGGGGGATCATAGATTTTGGTTAAATACAATCGACTCTGGTTATAGTAAACACGGATATAGTGAACTTGAGTCACTGGTCCCGTTTCACTTACGTTACAAATAAGCATAAGAATATTCGGTTATAGTGAACCTGAACCTCGGTTATGGGAAATACGACCTGCAAATTTATTCCCTCAAGGAAAAGAATATATCGCCTCTGTGCCACATTCCAACATTAAGCAGCTCGCAAAAATATCAGCCAAAGGTCATAATCAAAGAAGTCTCCCCCTGAGGTGATGGTAGCGGACTCGGAATGAGGACCTTACTGATGACCTCGTGCCACGCAGCTTCCCCGTGGAAACAAAGGCCGTGGTCTGCATGGGCTACAACTGGCGGCGGCGACATGGAATTGCTTGCTTGAGTTTCAAGCTTGGTGTTGCTTGATATTTCTTAGGACAAAGTACGTTGTGTCCGACAGAAGTAGGCGACAGGACGCGCGCATCTGCCACAGACCCGCAGCCTGGCGATACCGCTCTGCCGCGCGGAAAAGCGATCACTTTCATTAGGCGCTTGCGCCATTCCGCTACCGAAAGGATCTCGTATGTTATTAGGTGAGTAATAGGGCCTTCGAAGAGTGGGACTTCCAACAGAGCAACAGGCATTGAAGGGTGTCAAGACTGCACAATGACACTTAGACACAGTGGACAATGCAGAATAAAGTATGGAGAGAGCAGGAACTCTGGAGAAGGACCTAGAGAAGTTACTAATGAAAAATGTACAAAGTAAACAATTGAAAATAATTGATTTTTTAAGGGCAAATAAAGCCACTGAAATTTTCAGTTCATACTGTTAATATATTTTGCTTTATCTCTAAATTATCTCATTTTATTTCTAAATTAATTATTATTTTATTAACAATATATAAATAAAATAATTTAGAGATAAATTTTATTAATTTTGTGTGCCCTCACTGGAGAAGCCCACCCATCTCTTTCCACCATGTGGAGAACTAGTGTTCAATCGCATACAAGACCACCAATATTCTTCTCTGAAATGTTGAAATTTTTCTGGTTACTGTGAATCAATTGAGAAATAGGCTTGGGGGCTGGATAAAGTAGTGTGAAAAAGTAGTAAACAAGATAATGCTTAAATTCCATTGACCATTATTTATGACTATTTTTATTTACTTACTTATAACATTGTACTTTGTAATTTCTTTTAGTATTTTTTATTTGATGTACTAATGCTAAGGGATATATTTCGTTAATACACATTATTATTTTTACAATTATTATAAAGCTCTGAAAAATATACTCATGAAGGAAAGACATTTTCGAAGGCCTGCTAACGTATTGCAACACTCCATTTGAAAAAGAATACTCACCAGCTGGGTTTTCAATGTCTCAAAGAATAAGGAAATTGTTACCAGTCCTTCCAGAAAACTTGAAACCAAGAGTGCCCTGGAAGTAATATGTCTTCAATAAAAATCATCCCTAGAACCAGAATCATTGATAGAATATACGAAATGAGTGAGAGAACTCACGGAATCAGTTCCAGATACTCATCTTCATTACACAGGCCAACAAGTTTGTAACCGTAGTTGACCAATGCATTGACAATAACAAAGTAAAAGAGGGTTGAAAACTTAAAAAGAACTGTAGAAGAAGAAAAAACAAAAACAAAAAACTAAAACCTAGAATAAAGAAGAATAAAATTAGGAATTGATGAAAGAACATAATAGAATTTAGAAATAACAACGATACTAAATTGTAAGAAAGAGTGAATGATGTGGAAGATATTATAGTAAATGAGATTGGTAAAGTCCACACTATTTAAAACTGGTAAATGTGCAGACCCAAGTGCAGTTTTCATAGAACTGTTAAAAATGAAACAATCCCAGTGTAAAAAACAATCCTTACTTCACAAAATTCTCCAGCAACATACAGGTGAGCTAAGGTCACAGATGCGTTTTTCACCTACTTAGTTAATTCATGCCTTTTTTACATGTCGAGATTTGGACCATCAGGCCTGCCCTTCCATCTGACCCCGCAAATTTTGCTATGCTTCTTTCACCATCAAAAGCGGAAAAAGAAAGTATCACTGGGGCACCGAAACAGGTGATTTGAATTTAGCTCAGAGGCGTCTGGTAGACTTGAGGATCTTTTACATGCAGTAAATCTACAACCAGCTTTACTTTCCATCCAAAGGATTTTTTCGCCTTCAAAACCTAAGCCACGAATCTAAAGAGGGCATTCCCATCTTTCAGGAAAAATCATCCATTTTGTATGAAAATTGTGGAAGATATGATAATTTGAATTTGATCCTTTTTTCCAGTAGAGTATATTTCTTTCCTTGAAATTAAATGAGAAAATGTTCCAAGGTATGTGATTTTCAAATTTGTCTAGTTTTCAACGATGGCTATGCTATGCAACCAACTAATTTCACCACGTTTATACACCATGTTAGAACAGAAATGGACCAAGCTGAAACCTGGCAATGAGCAGATTGAAGACGAATTGTTTCTGGCAATCACATAACTTCGGTGGTAGTTTAACTAAAATATTCTTTGATTTTTATTATCTTTTTCAACGAGGTATTACTGTTGAAACAATTCATGAAAAAATCATATTTGGCTATTTTCAATTTAAAAAAATGAAATTATAAAAAATACTTTAAAATATGAGAAACGAGGCATATTTTTTAAAAAAGGGAAACATGACAAAATATGAGAAATATAATCTACTAGCAGCACTGGAATTATTTTTGCAATAAACTTCACTATATCCTGCAGTCTCCTCTTATGACTAGGAGCTTCCATATTGATAACAGCGATAACCTTCTTGCAATGTGGCTCGGGAATTCAATAGAGTAAGTCTTCTCATTGAATGCCATTATATCTTCTCGTAGTTTGTTATGACCTTCTCGAGCCAATGGTAGTGTTCTTCTGGTGCATCTACATATCACTATATTATCATCCATTGAATGCACAATACCTTTGAAGACTTCTAGTACTTCTTGCATTTTTTCTGAAAACATTCTGAAGCACAAGTGATCCCAAATGGTAATCAATACAAGCAGAACTATCCAAAGGACATGATTAATGTAGTAAGTAACCTTGATTCTTCATCCAGAACCAATTGGTAAAAGCCCAATGCCACATCTAGGTTTGAAAAATACTTGGCAGCTTTTATCAGTTTCAGAGTGTAGTGTATATCCTGTGTCAGGGTGGTATTCTCATTTAACAACTCTATTAATTTCTCTAAGACCAACACAAATCCTTGCTGCTGCTTGACTGCTCTCTTTCTTCAATGCAAAAACCATAGGAGAACACCAATCTGTAGGCACACAGACAGGTGAAATTATTGTATCCATTATCTTTGACCTTGATTTCGCCAATAACATCCATGACTCAGTCTATCAGGAGAATGGTAATTTGTCTTAAGGAGGTAATGGCAACAGGTTCTACATCAGATTTCGTGGCTACTTTACACTTTCAAAAATTTTAGCAATGTCATTGACCACCTCTGGGAATTTTGACCTAACAACCTCACTAAGCACTTAGCGAATTGTGAAACTTCTTTTCATTTCTATGAGAAATGAGCTAAACATCACAATAAATGACAAATATGGTTTCACTTTTAATCTCATCGAAAAGCAGACACTTCCAGCCACACTTACTTTTCCTACAGTAAAAGAAAATTCCTATTGAAATGTCTACCTCAAAACAACACCGACATTATGTATCCAATGTGATTACTAGGAAACGGAATTTATTGTAATAAAAGAAGCAAAATATGTACATATATATGTATTTATTTTTTCTAAAATATGTAAGATAGGAAATATGTGGAAAAAATTCGTTTTTAATGTTTAAATTTCACTCTTTAAGTGTTTTCCGAGCACAGTGCGTTGCCGATCAGATCTTAACATAAATTAAAACTGAAAGAAAGTTCTACATCTACAGATGCAATTATTTGCTAGTTTTGTCCGAAATATATAATCCTTTCGTAGTATATACAATGTTGTTTACAAGGAGCCGGCACTCAGGTGAATAGTACCGTGTAGCCTGTGATAGAAAGAGGTGGGTATATGGATCATACCCCCCCCCCCCCGGGCTTCAGAAAAGCCATAAGAAAAAGATCTGAAAAATATTTGTTTTATCGAGTTACGCATGAGGTCTATGAAAGATGAGTAAACATGTTGTTCAGGCACACATGGTTGTTTTTGATAATTACAATAGTTAGATTTAAAAACTGAGTAGTCTTCAGCAGGTGATCTGGAAGATCATATCCATTTGTGTATCCTGTCTGACAGTCATTATCACTTTTGTTCTTCATTGAATGCACTTAAAATATATTTATTAATGGAATGGAATGAAATTTATTTCATGAATTGTTTACAGAAATAATGACAATAAATTTTCAGTTTTACACCAGTTTATAAACCACACACTTTTTTAGTACCACCAATATTTGACATATATTAAAATCCTATTCTTTCCATTATTTATGCTTGTAACTCCAAAATCCCCAGTAGAACCTACTAGAAGCTCAAGGGTGTTCAAAAAATGGGTGCAAATCATTTTTTGTTGATAATTTTTAAACAGCAGTCACTACCTTCCAAACTTCATCTTGTAAGACTAGTCATTCTTTATGAAAAACTTGCTATGAAATATGATCCTTTGATAAGCCATTCCTTTTTCAGATATTTTTAGACACATCTATTGAACCAAATTTCAATGATTAAATAAAAAAATTGTCTATTTTTATTAGATATTTAAATTTTCTCTTTCCTAGGAAAGATAAATATCTAATATATTTTAAAATAATATATTTTCACTATTGATATTAACCTCCTACCGTTCAACGCAGCTTTTAAGTTCCCGGCATTTATGTTTTCCTGTAGTTTGCACAGATTTTTCCTGGTCCCTTCAAGTTTCCTATATTCATCATATTAAATTACTCTTGCCTACACTTTCAAAATTAAATTTTCCTGCTGTATACACTTTTTGAAGCCACCACAGATCTGTGAACACCATTTTTTTAAAATGCTATTTTTGCTTTCTCTTGCAAGTGTTCTCTCAAAATTTAGCTCGTCAACTACAAATTCTAGCCTATTTTGGAGTTCATTTGCTTTAGTAATGTTGAGCCGAGTATCGAAGACAAGTATAGTAATGCCACGGTATCATAGTTTTGTGCTATTTTAACACAGTTTGGATTTTAATAAACTGTTAATTTTACCCTGAAATGGATTTACAAAGAAAGAGAATTGGAAAACAAATTGTAAAACAAGAAAGCTAATCATCAATATTAGACTTTTAAAAAATACTAGAATTCTTGCATTTTAATGTGGAAAATTGGATAGTAAATTTTCAGTATTTTATTACGTGTGCAAAAGGATTCCGTGGTTTATATCATATTTTCTTAGTCCCTTGAGAAGTGTAAAGGAGGGGCTCTCCTGTATAAAAAACTTCTGGATTGACAGTGAATAGAAATTCTCATCGATTTACAAGCTTTCAAATTTGGCAAGTTTTTGTAGTTACTTAAAAGTTTGTTGTAGTTACTTGCAAGTTTTTTACTTTGAAGTTATCTTACGCTACATAAATTTCAGTGTGTTTAACTCACTTACTTTTTACTCATTGTAAACAACCAATGATTTCATTTTTTGTGTCAATGACAATAATCACCTCTGAAAAAGTTACAAGATAGAAGGGTTGACGTTGCACACTCAATTTTCAAGGTTTCTGTCAAAACTAAACTTTTTCGTAGCACCTTTCTTCTATCTCTTCGTAGGAGGATCTCTTTGCCTTTTCCAATGTTTGCAACCATGACTGAAAATAGAATTTCTTTACTTGTTATGGCTATGGCTTGATCATACCATTATCATCTGCTTCTCTCATTACATTTGTACATACACACTGACATTCCAAAAATATTCTTATGGCACATTAACTTATGCCATGCCAGTTTGAATTATCTTAATTAAAGAATTAATGTTGTTAGTCTTCAGTGCAGAGCGACAAAGATTAACCACAGCTGTCTTATGTTTCCCCACTGTAATAAAATTAACATCTATTAAGCATTTTCTTAAATAATACAATCAAATGTTTTTTTATGATTATCTTGAATAATAAATTCAAAATTTATATGATTATCTTCTATCTATAAAATATATAGTTCTATCTATCATGCACATACCCTCACCTTCTAAATGGTTCTAATTATAAAAACATGGTTCAAACAAAATAAAAGTACAAAATAAATTCATAACTTTTTTGAACAATTTTGTACTAATGTTTGAATTTTTTTTGTACTATAATGAATTTTAGTACTAATGTTCCAAATATAGAATTTGGAACACCAAAACTTGCTGGATTGCTAGTGCAGGAAATTGGCACATTGAGCCTATGTGTACATTGTGCTTATAGCTGTGAATTCAAATCCCACTGAAGGCATGGATGTTTTCACCTTACATATATGTTCATCTCATGGATGCTTCATATTACCAACATTTATTTCATCATCTCCCGTCCCAGTATATCAAGGAAGGTAATTTGGATTTTGTGGAGAAGGAAGATACATTTATTCATTCATTTGTTCATCATCTATTCACTCACTCCTTATCCATCTTCTTTTTTTTTTTTTTTTTCCCTGTTGTGCCTTATTGCAACAACTCTTAGCTATCGTTTGGGCATTGAGCATATATGGAGTAATCCTTCATTTAATTGTGTCTTGTCTTGTAGAGTCACGGACATTGTCTTTTATCCTTTTGGCCAGGGGTTCAGTGCCATTGGTAACTGGAGTTCCCAGAAAGTCACTCACCCAGGAACCCATGGCGTCTCTTAAGGGGCGTTTACACGGAGAGAGTTTTCTCTCCTAACTTTCCGGAATTGGTTAGGAGACACGTGTAAACTCTCAGGGGAGCGATCTTCTCTCCGGAGACATGACGTCACAGGAGATCTTGGAAGTCTCCAAGAGAGAACAGTGTAAAGGCTCTGGTATCGCTGAGAAATCGTATCTCCTGGGAGATAAATAGTATTCAAAGAGAGTTGGAAGAGTTTGTGCTCTCTTGGTATGTGTCCACGTATTCGATCAGCCTTTCTATGTCTGCACGTCGTTCCAGTGTGGTCCGTGGATTTCTAATCTTTGGGGAAATTTTACACTGGGGAATTATAAATAAAAATGACAAAGAACTGTATGTATCTCCTGTGGCCAAAAACCATAGCGTTAAAGCAAGTATCTATCCCCAAGAAATATATTTCCGCATGACGGTATCTTGCTTTTTAATTGCTTGAGATATTTTTCCTAATAACAAATCAAATCCTTCTTTAGTTACACCTTGCGAATTTTTTGTACACACATTCTCTTCCTTTATATCCTTTTTAATAATAATAATAATAACAATAATAATAAAAATATTAATAATCGTTATTATATTAATTCCTTTAATAAATAAGTCGAAGTTACGAATTAATTGTGGAATTTTGTTATATAAAACTATCATAAGGCGTTCTCTTTCATACACTTGCTCTATATGGTGTAATGCCTCTACTACAAAATTTAACAAATTTCAAATAATCCAAAATAAATTCCTTACAAAAATTTACATGCTCCCTAGTTTATATCAAATTAAAAAAATTTACAGAGAACTTAAAATTGATTCTTTCAAATTGTTTATACTTAACTTCACAAAAAGATTCTATAACAAATTATCAACTTAACCATTTTTCAAAGCTTTACATTAGGTCAAAACTATTTTATCGAATACGATCACGTTTTCCAATAGATATTTTCAGTCCTCTACAAATTAAAACTTGTTTTATTTTATTAATTCCGGAAAATTGCAATACAATTGAACAGGTAGCAAATAAATATATTTTTTAAAATTCTCTTCCTGCAATTCTTCCATCAAAGTTTTATAAATACTCAGCTCTTCTCTGTAAATAGAATCACCTACACTTGTCTCTTTCTTTTTCTCCATTTCTTCAAAAGTATTAAAGCTGCACAGGCATCTGCAAGATCCCTGACATTCTAACCTCAAACTGCTCGCCGCTGCTCATCGGCTGCTTATTCAACATGGCGGCGCCACAGAACATCTAGAGACATTTGTATCAAGTGTAAACAGCAAGGAGATACTTTTCCGGAGAGATCTCAGGAAACTACTCTCCCGGGAGTTAGGAGACTCGCGTTTCGGGAGATATTTCCATTTGTGTAAAGTCATCTAAGAGAGTTTATCTCCTAACTTCAGGAAAGTTAGGAGACTTTGTCTCTACGTGTAAACGCCCCTTTACTGCTTAACTTCCGGGACTTCACAGAGTATAGTTATGCAACTCGGCTAACAATACTGGCATTCACTCATTCATCCATCCATTCATTCATTTACTCAGCAATTCACCCTTCATTCATCCTAATTCCTCTCTCTCCTGCCTCATAAGACCTGAAATGGACACATAGGTTACTTCAGCATATAATGAAATAGAGATCTGCCTGGGATGTGTTAGACTTTCTCGGTCAGCTGGTTTGGGAGTGGGATGTCATTACTCAACCTAGTAATAAGATTAAGGAAGGTATTTTGGATACTGTGGAGATGGGGGATAGCAACAGCCTGACAATACATGCAAGCAATCTAAAAGTAATTTAAAAAATATCAAAACTCATAAAACTCGCAACAAGTATCATCATTTTTATTTTAGAAGTGGACTTAAAAAAATACAGTCCCATTAATATTGAAAGTGATTCCACAATGTGAACATAAAACAAACATTACTGCATTGCATAAAACTCCCTTTTCACTACTATTGCACAATAAAAACGCCATCTTAATAAATTGAACCATTTAAAAGATATTGGAATGTCTATGTTTGAAGGGATTTGTAGGTAACAAAAATTTAGATTTCACTCTAGTTAATAAAATATTATTAACTAAGATTATTATAACTTAATAATATTATAAAGTATTATTAACTATAAATTATTAAAATAATATTCAACTTAACTCTCAGATTTGCAGCTTTTTGTATTATTGTATTCACTTTCTTCAATGAGGTAAGTAATTCTTGATGATTAGTGCAACGAATTGTGTAGCCACGTATGAGATCTGCATTTATTTCATTCAGCTCCTCATAAAGTCTGTTCATCAGTTTCCTGCAAGACAAATTTTCAAAAACAAAAGAATAAGAAACCTAGGAATTGTTACTAAATAATCAGTGGCATAGCTTCAGTTGGTGTCACCAGGGGCAAAGCTAATGGTATGCCCCCCACCTCATGAATTAAGTACAAAAATATCTATTGATGCTATATTTTTTTAAATTTAATTATTTATTACAATAAACAGGCAACTGCCCAATTTCACATATTTATTACAATTAGTCTATATGATGTAGTGTTGAAGGAAAATATATAAATGCACGTCAGTAACACATTAGTTAAAATCCTTAAGATAAATTGATTTTATATAATTTATAAATTGTTTGTATTTTATTAAAAATACAAGCATATTTGCACATGATTTTATTGCACATTATAATATATTGAAAAATTCTATGTAATTCAGAATAAATGCAATATAGGTTTTAAATAAATATTCTAAAATAAAACATAACTAATCCACAAATGTAAGTTATTTATACAGACTTTTTACAAGATTTAAGAGCAGCAAACTCATCTATAATTTCATAAAATCTATACTTCTTGCAATGTCTTTTTCTATTGACAATAGAGCCAAATCTGATAGTCTTGATTGACTCATTGTAAATCGTAAATAACATTTTATAATCTTTCGTTTATAAGCTTCACATGAAGCAATAAAAACACAAATTGTAAGAAATAATTTCAAACTAAGGAAAAGGTTTGGAAGGGATTAATATAAATAAATTTTAACTAAACCATAAAAATTATATAATTCCAGCAATAAAATTTTCAAATTACTAAAAGTAACAAAACTCTTAATAGTATATGTTTTAAGTAAATTATTTTAATTATATAATTCCAATTATAAAATATTTTAATTAGTGTCACCCCTAGAATGGTGTCCCCCTAGCTATACCACTGCAAATAATTAATTTAAAATGAAGATCTTAACTATCTCATTTTTTAGATTTATCAGGAATTTTTTTCTTAAAGACAACTTTTATAACTGGTTACTTTAGGTACATGTAAAACATTTTTATGACCAGAGAAATATATGAAAAAAGAACATTAACTTCTTTAATACTTTATTATCTCTTTTACCTTGTGTAACAACTTTAAAACCTGGTATAAAAAAATGGTACTGGTCAATAAGTTTTCTTTAACTTGACTCGCTGCTTGATAAACTTTTAAGTAAATTTCAGTCAGATGGCTCAATAATATAGAAAAAACAACTGCAATGTGCACGCACGAAATGTACCAGAGGGGAGTGTTAGCACTTTCCACCTGGGAGAAGCCCAGCAATTCACATTTCCCAGTCTAAAGGCAGTACAGAGGTGGCCAATGGAATATGGGCTATATTACAAATTTTCCCACTCAATAGTTCTCGCTTTCTGAAGCCCAAGGTAGCATTGCCCTCATAGTCTGTTGCCCCTGGCATTAATTTGCGCTGATATGCAGGCAAACCTTCCTCTTCCCGTCATCAAAAGGGCTGGCCAGCAGAGGGGGCAGAAGGGTCACGGTCTGATACCACCCTCTCTTGCTGCGCGGTGGCTGGAAGGAGAGGTTGTGTTGCATCTGCGGAGGTTAAAAGTGTACAAGTGATAGTTTTTTAGCTAAGTTAGAGGTGTTTATTTCAATTTGGAATCGAGTACAGTGCAATTAGCGGCGCTGGCCTCCACACTTACTTTACCAGGAAGCCTCCCGGCCAAATTACGAGGTGCAGAGTGAAAATGGGGAACCAAGAAAGTTTTCTCTTTTGTTGTACCATCTCAAAAATCTTACTACGCAACAAATGTATTTCTGCATTAGTGCTCGGCTGAATCGCAAACCTCATCCGACACGCAAGGCAACGTAAATCTGTTGTAAATAGTACTTAGTTTAAAATCATGCTTGTTCATTTCCTCAAAAAGGAAGTACAAGACTTTTACTCTAATGTTATGTATGATTTCTTAGATTAAATTTATTGCAAGTAGGATGAAAGATAGCTAACAGGGCCTAACAGGACCTTTTACTAAACAAATTCACTGTGTAAAATACAGCTCATGATTCCACGCACCTCCTTCTCTTCCTTCATTCCATGTCATTGCAAGATTTTCTACAAAACTGAAAATGGATTCATTGTAACCAGTTACAAAAATTCTCCAATGTAGGTATATGCTTCCTTTTCTCTCCTTTGTATAATAAATAAGCCATTTGTTCATGGTGAAATCCTTTCTTGTAAAACCAGAGCCTTTGAAAATTTTCTATCTTGGGTTTGGAAAAATGGTTGTGACAGTTGCCCTTTTATTAGCAGGAAAAATCCTCATCCCTGCATGGCAATGTTTTCACCTGAGGAGTTGTCACCTCACAACCATCAACAGGAAAGGGGGATGGGGATGGAGATAATGGGGATGATGGGAATGATGGGGATGATGGGGATGGGTGGTGGGATGGGATGGGTAGGGAAGGGGCGAGACAATCTGGACAGACCCACCATGTCCCAAGAGAGTTGAAGACCGTGAATGCTTTGCTTATGCTGTGTAACCATTAGGGCAGCTGAGAAATGCCAAGTACAGAGAAATATTGTGGCGGCAGAGATTCTGCTAACCAAGAGAGCTATTTATAAATAAGATTTTTTGAAATTGTTAACAGATTTCATCTCCTAAGAAGGAGTATATATTTTTTTACGCCTTGGTGCAAATTCTAACCAGCCCCATCCCCCCACCCTCCTTTGCGCCTCAGGTCAGAACACAACCCTATCAACCACTTGGGATCCGCCCGACCCCAAGCTGCGCCGGACATAGTCTTAGCGTACACACCCACCTGCCACATGTCATCCCCAGACCGACCTACCTCACTCCACTCTAGCTGGGTGCAGCTTTCAAACAGTTTGCTCTTTCTTGCATCAGAATCCCCTTTTGAAAACAAAATAAAATGAATCAGCTCAGATGCATACGTGCTTGCAGCTGCACTTTCTCAGTTTGCATCAACAATGAGAGACAAAAAGCGTTGGATGGAAAATTCTACTTCTAGAACCTTCCACAAGAGAAGTGTGATTGGTGGAAAATTATTAAGACACAATAGGCTTTAGCCAAGAGCATAATGAGCATAGAGGTGCAAAAGGAGACATGTTTTGCTAGACTGCAGTAGGTCGTCAGATTGCTGAGTAGCACCCGGGCGAGATTTTGTAAAGACATTTATAGATGGCTGGACTGCTGAGGAGCGCCCGGGCAAATGAAACACTAGCCTGCTAGACCGAGTTGCGTGTGAATGGTTATCATGCAATTTGTCAATTGAATTTTATTTCACTTATTTCATGGACTTCATTGCCGCACGTGGAGCTCGACTCATAGGCAGCATTACGTGAGTTCATTTTATTAAATTCAGTGTTGGAGAATCTACTAAAATTTCTTCTACATTGAATAAAGATCTGATTGTTCCGAGAGCTATCATACCTTGCAACTCTCATAAAAGACTGGCTTGAGACGAGTGCGTAATATGGTGAAAGAAGTGTTGCGAGTCAAACCATCTGCTGTCGATGACCTCTGAAGGTCATCTCTGAATGAAACTCGATGAGCCTGGCCATCCCCCCCCTGTTGTCTGCTCCCTGTCTAGGGCACAACCCCTCACCAGCCTGATGCCGCAAATCGACCTGCGAAGGACGCCGCTTCGCAAACAGTGCTTTTAACCAAACAATGGTTATTTTGTTTAGAGGCAATTCAAAGATACAATCAAAGAAAGACTTTTGGTTAATTACTCAAAGATGATTCTATGATTGCCAACTATTTGCGTGGCCACACTTGTGCCATTTTGTAATTTAGATAAAGAAAATTGTCAATTGTTATCCTGGTAAAAGATAATTTCTCAAGAAATAATCCTTCTTAATTCTCACAATTTTCTTCTTTAAGATCATTAAATCCATGTCTTTTTGTTCATCAATGTGTGCGTGTGTTCTCTGTTGATATCACACTTCCTTCACAGTACCGTACGAGGTATCCAGAACTCCATGAGCTGCCCGGCAACCTAACTTGTATAAAAAGCACATGAGAGTGACAATATTAACATAAAAATCTTTTACTCGAGCACGGTTACTGGGAGTAGTGAACTATTCATCTCTTCACCTCCCCATTATTATTCTAAAACAAACTGAGTAAACTTGTTTAGTGGGGGAGGACATTAAGTTTTCATTTGCAAATAGATCAGAAAAACAACAACATTACATTCACTAAAGATTAGCAGATCTAAGAGTTCTTTAAATAACAGAATATGAGCAAGGGCAGGACAAGGGCAAGAGTTGGATAGCTAGAGGACACTAGTGTTCTAATACGAACTTGTTAAGAAGCTGTTTGATCATTGCAGTGAAGTTTTTGCTTTTTGGAACGGAAAAGAAGTATTTTGTTGTATTGGTTCTGATTTCTTTGTGTTTATGATATAAGAACCACCACAAACTGAACTGGTGAATCTGAACAAAATCTGACTGGGGATGTTGTTAATCTATAATATTCTAAGTGTATCTCTGTAATTATATTAATTTTTGCCTTCTCGCATTACATTGCAATGATTGTAATAGTGTGTCGGAAAACTGATTTTTCAACAGAATCGTTCTTATTGTCGATAACCCAGTCTCTGAAAATGCAAAAATGGATAAATCTTGTACCTATATGTAGTAAAGTACTTCCTCTAACTTGCTCTGTAGTCAGAATTCAAGTTTTGTGGGTTCTTATAATTGAAAAATCGATTAACGACAAAATGTCCATCCATGTCTGTCTGTACCTAACTATCCAGTCGGCCGGCTGTCTGTGTCAACTCAAGCTCCTAAACTGTTCAGACGATTTTCTCCAAAATGGATATTCCCTGATTGATTTGAACAAACTCAAGGGCCTGCAAGTTTGAAACAGTTATTTGGATTGGGGGGGGGGGGGATATTACAAGAAGCGTTAATTACATTTTCAACGTTTTCACAAAAAATGGTTGCAAAGTTTTTCATAGAACATTGTCCTCAGATAGTGTAAATGATGTTTAAAAGAATGGTGTGGGTCTCATTTTCTTTGAAATCCCTGATTTTTTGAAAATCACAAAAGTTCAAATTTTTTTCGACGTCTTCCTTCAACTACTATTGGAGATAGAGATATTTTTTCTTAATGAAATCTGCTCACAGACAGTTCTTGAAATAAGGTCATATACAATTTTTCGAAAATATGAGTAGTTTCTATGTAATTTCGCACGAAATATTTAGAGGCAATATACAATTATTTTCTTAAAAAGAGCTCAAAATTTTTTCTATAAATTTTCTCTTTGTATGAATCAAAAGGCAGTAACAAAAATGGTGCTAGTCCCATTATCAGTGAACTCTGTAATTTCGAAAACTGGAAAAAGTTAACATTGTAAAAGTACAATATTGTAAGGGTTTTTCTTAAACAAAATCTATTCTAAAAAATGAGATCTTTAAATAAGGTTATGTACATTTTTTTAAGAAACAAGTAGTTTACCTTTAATTTCCAGGACTTTGAAGTTAATGTAATTTACAAAATATCACTAAAACATAAATTTTGAAAATTAACTTTAATTAAAATAATGTAAATAATTAAAAATTAAACATAACTAAATATAAATATAAACAGTTAAAAATTTAATTAATATTTTTAATTATAACAATTTATTTAATTTATTTATAAAAAGAAAATCTTTTGATCTATAAATTGTGCTAATTTCACATTTTTGTAACATACAATGTATCAAACAAGCACTCAAATGTTAGGTTGCATGCACTTTTCAGAAAAATTCCAAATAAATTTAATTCTAATTTAAATTCTAAAAAAAATAATGAATTTATCCAATAAAAAAATGTACAAGTTCAATTGTTTAATGAATACAATAAACAAAAATATGTTGACATTATTACTGTCGAGAATCATACATGTCTGATTTGACATGCAATAATCCTTTTGCAGTCATATGCAATATGGAGCACTTCTACCCCACTCGGAAATTTAGAGGTCAGTGATGTACCACCTCCTCCAATTAACCCTTCAGTAGTTTTTTAACAGTCGTTTAGCTATACATTTACTTATAATCCAACTTCTCTTTCTAGCTTGTGATACTTATAGCAATAACTGAAATGTGTTATGCTCATTTTGAAAAATAATTTCAGTGAACTTAATAAATCACATAATTCTCAATGAAATATTTAATAATGAAGTTATTTTGCAATAAACATTAATTTTAAAGCATTTAATGTGTGTTTAATTCACCTAAAATTAAAAAATCTCCATGCAAATGACAATAATTCCTTACATATCTCCCAGATGCCTTGCATCTTCAGCACGCATGACCAAGTTACGAATCAAGCCAGAATGATCAGCAATTTCTGCTCCCAATCGTTGGCGTACTTCCTGTAATGCTGTAATTTGTTGCAACAGTGCTGCCAATTCTTGTTGATCAGCAGGAAAATCCGCAGTGACCTGAAATAATATTACATCAGAGAATAATATTTAGAATTGTAAATAATTTTTACTTTCTCATACTTATTATGTAAGAAGAGAAAGTATTGTAATCGTGTGCTGGACATAGGAGAATTTTCGGCAGAAAAAATTTTGTTAGGTCCTGGTAATGATAAAGTGGATAAATCCTGTTGCTCTATATTAAATTACTTCCTCTAACATGTGGTGTAGCCAGAATCCATGTTTTGTGGGTACTTGATACCGAAAAATCTATTGACAGCAAAATATCTATCTTGGTGGGAGAAATGCCTCACAATATCACAGGGAATTGGTGGAAGCTCTTAGTTGGTTATTAGTGATTCTGGGTGCATCAACTACAGAGGTCATTAGTCCTGTAAGTATAGTGCATGTTTTTTCCTTGGGAGGTGATGGTGATCTTCCTCCGCTGGTTGGCAAGACCCAGCACTGACCTCCATCGACTAACAGGGTTTTCCCTATTCAAGTATCTCCCCCCAGTGGGGCACCGCCCCAGCCGAGACAAGCTCTAAGCTGTCGACTGGTCTCCCGGCATGTGTGATAGTGTAGTGCATGTTAATGTATGTGTGTGTATGGGGTAAGGATAGGACAACGAAGAGGAAGCAAAGATCGCACATGGGTTGTGGCCCGTTTGTTAGAGTACTGTTCTGGCATTCTCCTGCTGTTAAGCTTTTGAGAATAATGTACTCCACATCAGTTGCAAGATGGGCAGGTGAGTTTCTGTGAGTACATGTAGCAACAAGTGATAAGTAGGGCTGTGATTTTTATGCAATAAAAACAGCGAAATATGCACAAATATATGTAAATATATTTAGTAATGTATGCAATTAAAAATGGAAAATATGTGAAATAGTGTAATGTAATTTGTAAGTGTAAAAATAAATAAAAAGTGTAATTTGGAAAATATGTTTACAGCAAAAAATGATACATAAATCATATAAATTGTTACAAGTGACCAACATTAACATTTAGGGCAAATTTTGAAGAACACTCATTTCTTAGAGTAATAATGGGAGATGCAGTTAATATACATTTCACAAAATTTAAAAAATGTAGGTAATACAACAAAAATATGACTTTCTCTCAATTGTAATAAAATCTAGAACCCAATAATCAAATAACTTAAAACTTGAAAATCTTGACTTAATGCGTTTCACTTGTGAGCCAACAATATTTGGTTAAAAGAGAAATGTTAGTAAATTGAAAAAAATGGGACATACCTTGAACAAAGTCTATTGATCACTTACAAAATTGTTGCAATTGCAAACAACCACCTTTTTCAAGTTCCCAAACTCAAACAAATGTCTATTTGGCCTCAAAATCAATTTAAACGGGCTGAATGCCTGCTCCACATCAACAATCAACAGGTAACGTAGACAGAACATCTCTCATTTAATCAAAGTAATTGGTTGTGATAACTGGTTGGGGAGGTAGAGGTAGGTCAGGTTAATTTGTCTTTAAAATATCCACATGATTTGGAGCCTTCAAAAATACTTTCTTAACATGTGATATTAATTGATCAATATCTGGGAATTGAAATCTCAGTTTCTGCAACACGATGAAAAGCTTGAGCAAGGCAAGTTAGATGAAGAAGTTTAGGATAAAAAACTTTATTCACAGCCCCTGCTTTTCACATATAAGAAGCACCATCCGACAGAAATAGTCAAACCTTTTCGTCCTCAACTCCACTCGGCCAAAGAACACTCATTGATTCATTGAAATACCTTGCAATGAGGGGTGAATATGCAATAAAAATGTGCAATTATGGTGATATATGCAAAAATATACGAAATAAAAATAGCTTAAATTGATTCTAAATGCCTCAAAACACATACAATTTGTTGAAACGAGATGTTTTAGTTAACAGAAAAAAAAATGCAAATGCATATAAATCACAGCCCTAGTGATAAGCAATACATGTGACAACCTGCGAGTGTATGGACCGATGCAACACGAGCGATAATCAAAAATCTACCTAATAGGACCTTTAGAAAGGATATGTAACGCTTTTGGAATGTTGTGAACTTGTATGAGCTAAAATACTTTTGAACATGAAACCAGTACTGTAATTATAAACGCCTTAATAAATATGAGAAACACAATTTTGGTGTCGTTAAATGTCCATCTACTTAGTTCAACCATGTCTTTTCATATGTTTGTTTTGCATTTTCCACTGAGCTCATATTCTCTCAAAAAAGTTGCCATCACTTATGCCCCAACCCTCGCATTAAGTTCAATTATAATTACAGGTAGCAACAAGCCTTTTTGGTAAGAATTGGTAAGAAAATATTTTCTGCTGTGTAAGAAGAACTATTTGCAAAGGCAAACAAGCTACATGTTTTGGCTACAATGTTTATGATGCCTTTCATGACAGAATAGAATTTCAGCTGCGAGAACATGGAGAATGATTATTTGAATAACTATATTCCCAACTGAGCTCAGGAATACATGTACAGATAGTGAAGCAACATTTATGTCCAGAAGCAAAACAAGAGGCCATCTTAGCATTTGCTCAGAGGTTCATGAAAACTGGACAAACAAAAATCCCTATGAAGATGGGGATCATTAAACCTGAAGCTGAAGTACAATACTTGTTACAGAGGTACAGCAAAACCCCGATATAAGAGACCCCATTATATGAGAATCCCGCACATAGGAGACAAAATTCACGGTCCCGAGGTCAGTTGTATATAAACAATGTATTTCCCGCATATAAGAGACCCCGTTATAAGAGATTCCCGCCTATTGTAGACAAGATTTTATGCCCCGCCATGCGTTCCTTCCCGCTTGTAAGAGACAAAGTGTGAAAGTTTCCTCCAGGTGACTCAGGAATTTCATCAGCTTGGTAAGGGTTGGGGCACATGCTTTAAATAGACTGGAGTAGGATTTTGCACACCAGCGTCACCTGGAGGGGGGTAAGGGGGCTGCAAATTTCTCTTGAGGAAAGCTCATTCTGTAAGCTTCGTGTCTCTTGGCAACAAGGAAGACACTGCAGTGTGTACATTTCTATTATTTTTGGTGCAGTGGAGCTATTTTCTGCCACGTGCACAATTTTGAGTGTAGATAGTGCAGTTATTAGTGTGTAATACTGCATTAGTACGTGTATACATTATTACATACGCACGTTAGTGCTACACGAGTGAATTAATGCAGTTTTTTTTGTTTTGTTTTTGCCTTCAACGAAGTTGGCAAAAAGTTTGTCCGAGTTATGGCATAGAAACGGAAGGTTTTATCGCTAGTCGAGAAGTTGGACATTATCAATGAAGTTGATACATGTAAAGGGCAATCTCTGAGAGCTGTGGGAGAAAGATTGAAAATTCCAGTTTCGTCCCTTGGAAAGATAATGCAAAAGAGAGAAGAAATCCTCAATGCCGCCGGGAAGATGGGTTCGGCGAAAAAAATTCGTTTGTCTCCCTTCAACGAATTGGAGAGGAGTTGTTCTGTTGGAGAGATCTGTTGGAGTGGTTCCATCAGTGCAGAGCTGTAGGTGCCCCGTTGATGGGAACATTTTGCAGGAGAAGGCGCATGAAATTGCTCTGCGCTTGAACATTGAAAATTTTTCGGCGTCAAATGGGTGGATTGATAGGTTTAAGAAGAGGCATGATATTGTGTATAGAAACATTTGTGAGGAAAGCAACAGTGTGAGTGCGGAAAAAGCGGACAAGTGGAAGGACAATTTACCTTCCCTCATTAAAGATTATGAACTGAAAGATATTTTTAATGCGGACGAAACGGGTCTTACAGGGGTTACATTTGAAGAGTACTTTTTTTTTTTTTTTTTTGTTTGTTTCTTTTTCTAGGGCTTTTATCCAGCCGACAGCTGGTTGCCCTTTACGTCCCGAAGGGGCGCATATTCGACCATACACTAGACAAACACTTGTGGGCTCCTCTGATCTGGGGTCAGCAGAACACAAGGCCCTCCGTGACAACACACACAAAGTCAAAGGACAAACAGTCATGCCCAAGGCGGGACTCGAACCCGCAACCTTCGGACCGAAGCGCTGAGTCGGTACTCACTCTTAGCCACCTCGGCCATCCAGGTCGGCTGAAGAGTACATTAGATAAAGAAGTGGCAACTGCTCGCAGTTCGTGCATTTCAGACCTTTGTGACAACCAGAGCGATGGTGATGATGTGGAAGACTATCATGAGAGTCCACCACTACCATCACATAGTGAAGCCGTTATGATGATGGAGTCAGTGAGAAACTATTTGTTAAACAAAGGTGCTTCAGAGTCAAAATTGACTGCAATTAATTTTGCTGAAAGGGAGTTATTAGCAATGAGACCTCATAGGAAGCAGATGGATATAACTTCCTATTTTAAAAAAAAATAAGTTTTAGATTACTGAGCATTTGTAAATAGCTGTACACAATTGTAAATATTAGTATTAGTTGTAAATATTGTACATACTTTTGCCTCCCAAAATCCAAACCAACGTCCTCACCGTGGGAGGTGGGCAACAGAAAATCGAGTTATTTTAAATAGAAAGAATAATAACATCAGGTATTATCTCTTCTATTGTACAACAAGATTTTGTTGTACATTGAAACTCAAAAGATCTGGCTAAATGGGCTCTGGTTTCAAGTTATTAATGTTTCCTCAAGTTTAAAATAACATACAAATCTTACTAATCCATAAAAAATATGGTAACATTTCATTAAACGTGTCAAGAACCCATTTCCCACTTATAAGAGTTCCCGCTTATAAGAGACAAAATTCCATTCCCCCAGGTGTCTCTTATAAAGGGGTTTTGCTGTATTTAGTCTCTTAGAATTTTAACAAATGTAAACTAATGTTAAACTAATGTTAACTAATAGATTATACAAATGTTAACTAATACATCAATATTAAAATAAACATTATTTTATTTTTCTTGATGATCATTTTAATGCTAATTGTATATTTCATGCATATGCTAAGTGAGCATACTTCCTTAATACAGTATAAAGTGTACATACCTGTAATTCTTCTAAATTCAAAAATGTAGCCAAGGACTGAACTATTTCTCCAGCCAACCCCATGTCATGTGTTGAAACAATAACATGTCCACTAGCCTCCATGGAAATGTTCAATTCAGAGTTATCACGCAAAGAAATGAAAGCAACATTAAGATCTGAACTCACTTCCAGATCTGATAACAATAAGAAATTCTGGTTAATCCACATAGCAATCTGAAAATAGAAAAAAAGTTTAATGTAATTTGGAAAACTACTTTTAAATATTTTCAGAACTGAAATTTTAAAACACATTTACATATATTTACCCAACATAAACTAAAACATTAACACACCATAAACATACTTCTATTAGGCAAAAATACACACATCCGTTCAGGAGGTTTTACGTCAAGGTTAAATTGGTGAAAGCTCTAATGTCCATCATAAACGCACAACAGTTTTTACCCTCACAGCTCATTTTCTCCATCATATCTGTAAGAACTGAGTATTAATTCTGCTGACAAGCATTCACAGCCTGAGCAAATTCATTCGGACATGTATAGATCACTGATGGTTTCTTCTAAACAAAAGCTAAATATTTTCCAACATTTATCGATAATTTCACACAATGATAAAGAATGGTATCTCCATCATTAGAATAAAGTTTTCAAAGAACTCATAGAATTCAGTGTTCATGCGTTCTTTGCATTTATTGTTACTTATTCTATTTGGTCTGTTTCTTGGTTTATGAATGTTTTGACTTAAATTATTCTTAAACTACTTGATAGTCATCAATCTCTGACCATGACCTCTTTTTGAAATACACCAGTTTCTGCTACGACTTAAATTATGTTTTAATAATGAATGGTGATTTTCTATATATCTTCTGGTTTTACTTTCTAGCACTTACTTCGTAAGAAGAGAAAATTGTAAAAGGGTGCCGAAAAACAGCAAAGTTTTGGAAAACAAACTCTTGTTAGGATGTGATAATGAGAGAGAGAGGATAAATCCTGCTCCTCTACATAGTAAATTCCTTCCTCTAACATGTGGTGGAGCCTGAATACATATTTTGTGGGTCCTTGATCCTGAAAAATCGATTGGCGGCAAAATGTCTGTCCGTCCATCTGTGGTCCATTCGCTGATTTTCTCCAAAATTTATATTCCCTGATCAATCTGAATGAACTTGAGGCTTTGGAAGTTTCAAACGGATATTTTGATTTTTGAGCATACTTGAGATGAAGCCCCAAAATCATTTTCAAAATTATTTCAAAAATGGGCTAAAATTTTTTGATTAAATTTTGCCCTGAGACAGCGTAAAGGGTGCTTAAGAGAATGGTGCAGGTCTCATGTTCGTTGAAATCTCTGATTTTTCGAAAATTGCAAAAGTGCAATTTTTTTTGGATGTCTTGCTACAACTATAATATTGAAATAAGATTTTTTCCGTGAACAAAATGTGTTCTTCAAAGACAGATCTTTTATTTATAATGCCATCAGTTTTTATGGACTGTCTTATTTCAATGCAATGCAGTAGCAGTATTTTAGAGAAGAGGCTATAGAAAAATGTTTGACGATGCTGAATTGTTTGTCTGGAAGATTCCTTATCAAAAACATACAGGCAAAATGAATAATTAAATACAAAAAATGCACTAATAAGTAAAAATATGTTCTTTGGGGGTAAATATGTAAATATATGTACTTTTGGGTAAAATATGTAAAATTATGTACTAAAAAGTCAACGGTTGTTGGCACTAACCGATATGAAATGTGAATATATCGTTGATTCGACTTGACAGAGTTATGTTAGGAAAATATGTTATTACATAATTATCCAGGCCCTAATAATGAGTAACTGGAACTAGGAATATTTTTCTAGCAGATGAATAAAGACTTGTGTTGCCAGTAAATATTGAAACAAAGGATTGAATGCTGTGAGACAAAAAGTTTGTTTACAGTACAAATGAGAGATGACCCAATACAGACTCTTGTTGGACATACTCAAAACCTGTTTCACAGTTGATAAGGTGTGCCCAATTCAAACTTGAAAAGTTGTCCTAGTGAGAAATGCTTCTATCCATGTTAGTTGAACGCCTCTATTTCCAAAATGATACAGTTTATGAAGTAAAAACTTTGTCAAAGGCCATGATGTTCAAACAAATGTCAGTTGGAATTTCTTTTATTCATGTCAGAAATCCATGAGTTAAGGCACTGGAGCAGATTAGTCTTTGTAGATTGTCAAGAGATGAACTGTTGTGCAGGTGGAATAATGTTTCTCAACATGAAGTCTCAAATTCTTTCAACTAAAATTCTCTCCCATGACCTTACGAATAATGCTAGTTACACTGACAGTTAAACTTATAGTTCACGGAAGCAATTTATTACCCTCATTTCAACGGTAATATGCAAAATATAATTATTTTAACCAAACCAAAAATATGCTCTATTTCCTACGTTGAAGAATATGAAAGAAGTTTCAGCAAAATCTGAGACATCAAGGTTAATTTTTCTAGAAAATTGTGCAATTTCACATGGAAAGACAAGTATGTTTAATTCATCTACTACATTACTGCTAATAAACAAAATCAATAGCTTTGACATTTTCTCAATGCTGTCACCTCAAATTATAAAACAAATAAATTGTATGGCCCAAATGTACTTAATTGCTAAGCTTCTTTACAAGTGTTGAGAGACAATGAAGAGTAGGGTAAATTGCATTCATGTGCGTTGTGCAAGTGGGGCTTGTGAATAACAGCATGTGTTAATACTGAACATTGTTGTTATTGTTAATCAGAGATCGTAGCTATTTCATAAAGTGGCAGAGCACATAAGACGCACCAACACCATCTCCCTTCACTCCCACCTGTCAATCCCTCCTAATTTTTTTGCACTTTAGTATTTTAATACATTATTCTGAATGTACTTCAAGAAATATATATAAAATCAACAGCAATGATCTTAACTGTTTAATCAAATTTCAGTCATCTATGTTCCTGTTCAGTATGACATAACTGACATAACTGATGATTATTTCTGTTGCTCAGACTTTGTTTAACAGTTTAGGATGTGTTAGCAACTACGAAAAAAAAATTACACAACAGAAATGACAATTTTTTCATTGCTAATCTCCTCAATGACTACAGCAAGGCAATTCTTCTTACACCAAATCATTTTCAGTGAAACTATTGGTCTATGCACTAACATTATCTGCAGAAATTACAAAGAGTTAATGGGCCACAGAAGCTCTGCAGGAATCTTAATTTTGATGACTTGTTGAAATTTAGCCAATTTTAAAAGACCTTTTTCTTTTTTTCAAATTAAAATACATTGAGCATAGGCATGCTCGAGGGGGGGGAGAGTGCAGGGGGGCCATGGTCATCCTGGAAATTTTGAAAGGGGGCCTCATCACCCTACATAATAACATATTTTATTTATACAAATATGTTCAATCTTGATTTCTTTCTTTTTTTCCTGACAATATGGGAGATTGTGTTTTATTTATTTTCTAATATAATAAAAGTCACATGTAAATAAAGTTTAATGTAAAAGGGAGCCCAGAAATGTAGTTGACCCCCTACTGTTTTAGGCTGTGCATGCCTATGATGCAGACCACTGATGTCGCCTATGGTGCATGCCACTGATCCAAGCTGGAAACCTGCCTTAAATGGAAAATTTCTCCAACCCATGAAGTTAAATGACATTTTACACAGCATAAAACGGAACCTCTCCAACGAGGAAACGGAACGGTTATTCATGTTCTGCAGTAAAAAAAATTTATATAACGGAATTGCTGTAAATTTCATGCAATTGACAGAGAGACATGTGATGTTCTTAATGAAATGAATGCATCTGCAAGCTTGTTTTAAATTTTCTAACCCTGTGACACACGATTTAGTTGGGGCAGCCGGATATTGAAGAAGATGAGTTTCAGCTGTCAGCATAGAATTCGACCTTAGGTTCACTTGTCTGTCAAGGCATAGGCCATAGGGGAATTCCCTCTTCCGACTGAGTGCGGGAAGGTATATGGGCATGGCTTCTATTCATGTGTCTCCCTGCCCCCCGTTACAAATCATAACTTCTTAATCAGATACGCATTGCTCAAGGCGATGCGAGGGTATTAGAAAGTCATAGTACTAGGTTGTGATGCATTGTGCATTGAAAGAGTCAGCAAGCAGTTGAAATACAGCCAGTAAGGTAATTTTTCAAGCTGTCAATGAACAGTGTTTAATATTGATTTTTACTTTCACATATACGTACATATATATGGAGTAATATGTGTAGTATAGAGAAAGTTATGTAATGCTGTGGAAAATCAATTTCAAGATTTCAACAGAAATACAGTTTGGGATCCTCTGCTTCCGAAATTTTTTTTTCAAAACATCCGTCTGTCTGTGAACACCACTAGCACTTAAACCACATGTATGATCTTTTCCAAATTGAAGAAACTTTGTCAACCTTGCTCTAGTTGAAGCTTTGAAATTTTGAAAACCCTTCTTTAAAATTTGGGGGTACTTTACATGAAGCCCCCGGAAAAAATTTTCTCAAAAACAACTCCAAATTTTTTCTTTAAATTTCTGATAAGAATAGAGAAAAATACACTTATAACGGTGGAATAGACCTGATTTTCATGGTTAACTCTGAATTTTCGAACATTACAAATGTTTGAATTTTTTCCTTTAAATGACATACTCTAATTACTCAAAATTTGTTGTTAAGTTGTTGTTTGGTTGTTAATAAAGTGAAGCACATTTTTTTGAAAATTTTAGTAATTTTCAAGGAATACTGCATGCAAGATGTGCAATTTTAAAAAATAACAGAAACAAGATTTTTTCAAAAACGGCTTCACATTTTTTCCTAAATTTTTGGTAGGGGTAATGCCAAATGTGCCCTATACGATGACATAAACTCCATATTGATCTATTCTTTTGTTTTTTTTAAAATTAGAAAAATGTAATTTTCTTGACTTGTCTCTCACGTCTGTAATATTTATATCAGAGACAATTTCTTCACATTATTATATTTATGAGTACATGTACTTTAAATAATGTCAGATAAAGTTTCTCAAAAACTCAATAGTTTTCTGTTAAAATGAGCCCAAATTTCCACATTTTCAGAAACGCTCAAACGACATTTTCGGAAAAATGGCTCCGAATTTTTTCTTCAAACTTTTCATACAGATAGTGCTAATAGCACTGTTTAAGATGGTATCAAATTAATTTTACTGCATTCATTTGTGTTGTTGTTTTTTTTTCCAAAAAATACACAAATTTAATTTTTTTTTATATCTCTCATGCCATTAATATGCACATTTCCAGCAATTTATACACACAACTGCATTTGAGAGTGAAAGTGCTATTAAGAAACCAAAAAAACTGGAAAAATTTCAAAAAAATTTACTTTGAGCAGCGATAAATGGCAGCTGGCAAGAGCTGTGACAAGTCTAAATTGCTAGCCCAGACCAAACAAAATAAAAACTAATACGAGAAAGTCTGTGCCATTCTGTAACACCACTAGTTTGGTGATTTGTGCCATTCTGTAACACCACTAGTTTGGTGATTTTTTCCAAAAATAAGTTATATGTTCATGTATTTTGATAATTATAATAAAGTCATGTACCTTCACTACCTTCAGGACAGAAAAGTCAGTATCACAAGTGTCATAAAATGGACAAACTTGCATAAAACGGAAACCTTTAAATCAGATTTTTTTTGTTACCCGATAAATTCTGGCTTAGACAGATTTTACTGGATTATTGAAAAATACATGTGAAGAAAACTTGGAATGTCTGATTACTCTAAAACAAATAATACCTACAAAGACAATAAAGTATGTTAATTTTCATAATACAGAGCAGACTTCATTAACGGAGGTTCTATTAGCCAACAGCTCTATTAAACAATCTGATAATTGATGTCTGAGTACCTCGTTTCTGAGGAGGTCATTAGCCTGACTACCTGACTTAATAGTTTCTATTTAAAATACTGTGCCTAGAATGCAAATGAAGATTTGTATAAGAACACTTACCCTTTGAACTCGTTCGTTCAATGTAAAAGCAACATAATTTGATGGTTTGTTAGATGGGGCAGAACAATGGGCGAACATTGAAAATCGAGGTAACTGGCGGGTCAATTCAAATACATGAAAATGCTGACTCCCTTCATAACCTACAAGAGCCTGTAAAAATAGTAACATACACTAATATGGCAACATCATTAATAAATTAGAATAAAAAAATGAACACAATTACAAAATCAATGGTTTTAAGCTAGACTAATTTACCTTTATGTGAATGTCAACAGGGACATCCTTTGGAGGATATAAAGCAACATTCAATTTTGATGAAATATCTGCATCTTTAGGATGTATTATATGAGTTTCTCCATCAAAGATTCCTTCAGCGAATACCATGACAGCTCGAATAATGGTGTCATTGTTTGTTGACAAAGCAATTTCAACATGTGGCTGAAAGAAATAACAAATAACAGGTGTACAAATATAACACAATTGTGACATGTGAACTCGCCAGAGCTCATGTTAATCTGTGAAATCCAGGAGGCATTAATAATAATAATAATAACAATAATAACAATAATAACAATAATAACAATAATAACAATAATAACAATAATAACAATAATAACAATAATAACAATAATAACAATAATAACAATAATAACAATAATAACAATAATAATAATAATAATAATAATAATAATAATAATAATAATAATAATAATAATAATAATAATAATAATAATTAATATGGAGAAAGATATATCCGGAAAGCGCTCTAAATGAGCAGCGTGTGTGTAGCCAACTGAACTCAATCAGGAGAAGAAAAGTTTTCTCAGATGCAGAATTAAATCTTCTCAAGACGGAAGTGAGACTAGAACTAACAAATGAGGTAGTCCTGGAACAGCAAGTTAATGAAAATGAACAAACAGTACATGAGAACGAACAGCACGCTGTGGTTTTCATCCCCCAGCTCGAATATGAAATGGTGGACAAATCCCTTCAAGATATTTATGAGGCAACAAAGCTTCACTACCAAGGAATATCATTAGATCTAAGACCAAAAATACCAAAACTGAAATGCAGCGCTAATGTCTATGAAGTTGTTGGCAAAATGAACCAAATTATTGCCCCAAACATCTCAGAAGCTACTTCTCTTGAAGATGTAGCCGGACTGGTTCACTGTGCTGCAATTGCTACCTGTCAACACCTAGGTTACAAAGTACGGGTGGGAAATGGCACTTCTCTTTCTAAGAAACCTTATGAAAGACAAAATCCACCGGCATGGTTAAAGAAAATTGAAAATCAAATTGCCCAAGCTAGATGAGATATCTCGCATATTGCTGAGTATTTCAGAGACAAAGGAGGAATTTCAAAGATGGTTCGCGCAACTCTTCGCTCAATTCTCAGAAGACTGGGGATAAAAAGAACACATAAAGACCTGGAAAGTAAACTCAAGGTTGAAGATGAGAGATTAAGACAAAGAATAGCAGCTCTAGGGGCGAGAATAAGAAGGTATAATGAAGCAGCGCGACGCAAGAAAGAAAACTCTCTCTTCTCTAACAACCAAAAAGGCTTTTATAGATACCTCGAGTCGAGAGGTGCCAACGACAATGACATAAACCCTCCAAGTGCTTCAGCCATGACGGACTTCTGGTCTCAGATCTGGTCCACTCCAAAGCAACATTTTGATGAAGCATACTGGATACGACAGGAAGAAGAAGCGTGTCATAATATCGCAGAAATGAATGGAGTTGTGATTTCAACAGAGGATGTAAAAAGATCTATAAAGAGAACTCACAATTGGAAAGCTCCAGGAGTAGATGGAATCCATAATTTTTGGTGGAAATATCTGACGTGCACTCATGATATATTGGCGAGTCAATTTCAAAATGTTTTGCAAGGAACATCTGTGCTGACAGAATTTTGTACCATGGGTGTGACATTTATGTTACCGAAAGGAGGAAATGCGTCTTGCCCCGAGAATTATAGACCTATTACATGTCTACCCACAATTTATAAAGTTCTCACCTCCATTATTGCCACCAAACTCGACGAGCATCTGAAAGAAAATGAGCTGCTTTTGCCAGAACAGGTTGGTTGTAGGAAAGGATCTCGAGGATGCAAAGAATTATTAATAATAGATAATATTGTATCCAAGCATGTAAAAAAGAAAGCGCATAATTTGTCAGTGGGCTGGATTGATTTCCGAAAGGCATTCGATTCTATTCCGCATTCTTGGTTGCAGCGAACCCTTCAACTCTACAAGGTTCATCCCTCTATCATTACATTTCTTACAACGTGTATGAACAGCTGGCGAACAACACTGCTTGTAATGCGAGGGAAATTCAGTTACCAGACAGATACTTTAAAAATTTGTAGAGGCATTTTTCAGGGAGATAGCCTAAGTCCGCTCTGGTTTTGCCTAGCATTGAACCCTTTGAGTAGGATGTTGAATGCTTCCGGCTATGGGTATGCTTTGAAGAACCCCAAAAAGATCATTTCCCATCAATTATATATGGATGATCTCAAGCTCTATGCTAAAGGGTCAGAACAACTTCGCAGCATGCTGACACTTGTAGAAAGCTTCAGCAGCTCTGTTTGTATGGATCTTGGTTTGGAGAAGTGCGCGGTTGTTCACGTGAAGAGAGGTAGCGTCCAGAATACAGAGAATGAACCTCATTTGATGGAAGATTTGAGAATTCAAGAACTCTTCGGTGGCGATGAATATAAGTATCTGGGCCTTCAGCAGCTCCTAGGAACTGCAGATGAAAAAATAAGAAAACAAGTGGAAAGAAAGGTTCTCTCTCGTGTGACGAAAATCTGCAAGTCCTGTATTAATTCAAGAAACAAATTTACAGGAATTAACACCTGGGCTCTTTCAGCAGCATCACATACATTTGGAGTTGTCAAGTGGTCTGAGACATCTTTGCAAGCTTTCGATAGAAAAGTCAGAACACTTCTATCAAAATATCGGATGCATCATCCTCGAAGTTCCACCGAAAGGCTGTATCTTTCAAGACATCATGGGGGCCGTGGACTGTTAAGTCTTGAAGTTATGTGCCGCCAGCAAGAAAAACAGCTCAGAAATTATTTCACCAACAACAAATCCATGACGGCCATTTGTGCACAAGATCACGGCTATACACCTCTTAAGCTGCTCCAGGAAGATCACAATCCAAGAGTTCCGAAACCTGTGGACCGAATTGAGCAGTGGAGATCAAAGGAACTCCATGGCAGGTTTGCTACTGCTCTTCAAAGTAACTCCATAGATGTGAAGAGATCGACTGAATGGCTGAGAACAGCTGGGCTTTTTGGCGAGACGGAAGGATTTGTACTGGCCATTCAAGATCAGGTAGTAGCCACTAATAACTACAGGCGATATATTATGAAAGAGAAAATCAGTGACAAGTGTCGCCTGTGTAAGAAGGCCACCGAATCTATACAACATATCTGCAGTGGATGTTCTCAGTTGGCACAAACAGATTATTTACAACGTCATAATAATGTAGCCAAAATCATCCACCAAGCTCTTGCTAAAAGATCGGACCTGATAAAGGAAAGCCTGCCATACTACAAATATCTACCTGAACAAGTTTTGTCTAATGAGAGAACAAAAATCTTGTGGGATACTCCCATTGTTACAGACAGAACAGTGGAAGCAAATAAGCCCGATATTGTCGTATTCGACAAAACTACTCGTAGGGCAATAATAATTGATATCGCAGTCCCACTGGATCACAATCTGCTGACAACTATTGCAGAAAAGAGGAGAAAATATCAGCCACTCTCAGTTGAGCTGAAAAACTTGTACAAACTAATAGACGTAGATATTGTACCCGTGGTTATTTCAACTAATGGGCTTGTGGCTGAAGATTGGAGGATTGTGAAAGAAAAACTCCATCTAAATGAGTGGCACCTCAGAACCATGCAGAAGGCCATGTTGCTGGCAACCACCAACATTGTGCGCAAGGTTCTCTCCCTAAATCATTGAAGCGGAACCTGAGTGCACTGGAGCAAGAACTTCTCACCATCTGTCTCGCCATATGTGTTGACGTTCTGCCCTTGAGTTATACTTGAAAACTCCGGAAGAGCGTGAAATTTTGAAATATGAAATAATAATAATAATAATAATAATAATAATAATAATAATAATAATAATAATAATAATAATAATAATAATAGTCGACAGTACAGTCAATGCTTCTGTATGGAGCCGAATTGTGGGCTGAAGCACTGACTGTAAAGAAATACAGAACACGAATCACAGCGGTGCAGCGTAGGGGAGCGTTGAGAGTGGCATGCTCTTACCGAACAGTCTCCGAAGACGCTATCCTGGTGATCGCTGGAGTTATACCTATTGACCTGCTCGCGCTGGAACGCAAGCGGATATATGATAGGAGCGGAGTCGAAGGAAGAGCGAAAGCGACACGAGAGGAACGACGTACGACAATGGAGCACTGGCAAGAACGCTGGGACTGTGGGACCAAAGGAAGGTGGACGCACCGGCTCATCAAGCAACTGTCACCATGGGTGCAACGGGAGTTCGGTGAAGTAAATTTCTTTCTCTCACAGTTCCTGACAGGCCACGGCTACTTCAGAGACTATCTCTACCGCATGGGGAAGGTTACATCACCCCACTGTAATTACTGCATAAATGAATTAGACACCGCTGAGCACACCATTTTCCAGTGCACGAACTGGGAAAGAGAACACGATAGGCTGGAGGAAAAGACAGGTAGCCTCACGCCAGAAAACACGGTGGAAGTCATGATGAAAGATGAGAAGTCCTGGAGCGCAATCTCCCACTTTATAGAGAGCGTCCTGCGGACAAAGAAGAACGAAGGCTGTCTAGACAGTAGTGTATAAGAGGGAACAAACGCAGTGACACCCATCAAGAAAGGCCCCAACCCGAAGTAATGCGAAAGCGGTTCCAGGTTGGGGTCAGAAGAAGAAACAGGTGGTTGTTTTTAGTGCGGTCGCCTATCATGAGGTAATCCCACACTGTTGAGCAACCGGTTTTGCTCTTCGCCTTTTGAAGGTTTTTTTCCACCTGCGCAAAAAAAAAAAAAAAAAAATAAAATAATAATAATAATAATAATAATAATAATAATAATAATAATAATAATAATAATAATAATTGTCATAAAAGTCTTACCAAAAGGAGGACAGTATGGTTCTGGTACTCAGCAGATGGCTAATGGTGATTTGAGAACTAACAAAATATTTGGCCTTATTTTCTTTGGCACCGGTTTATTAACAATGATAACTTTTGCATAAAAAAATTCTCAATTATAGAGTAAAGTTATCTCTTTCAATAAACATTAAGGCTGGTGTGATTTAAATCTTGTGATTTAAATATCTGATTTAAATTGCATGATTTAAATCAGTTCAATCGCATCAATTTAAATTGCAGATAATTTTAATTCAATTTAAATGATAATTTTTAAATCAATATTTATTATTCGTCATATTTGAAAATATATTCATATTTTAAATATTAGTAAAATAGAACTCAGATAAAAAGACTTACATTAATTACAAAGGTGATAAAAAGAAAATATTCTATTTCTTATAAACTTTTTCACATAATGGAACAATTTTGAGAAAATAAAATACAATATAATGAACATAAAATAATAATATAACAATATAATAAAATAATGAAAATAATGATATAAAATACAATAAAATGATCAAACTTATGAAACGAAGAACAATAAACAATTTGTAGTAAAGTTATATACTAATAGATTTAGATTAGTTTTTATTCAGCATTTAATTGTGTATAGATAAAAACGAATTTAGCAGCAATACCGTCCTAACACACATAAGTTAGTTTCAAGCAAAATGTGTTTAAAACTTCAACCGTGTCCATAATTCTAGGTTTATATTAAAATGTTTGCTAAAGCCACTTAAAGTACATCTTAAACATGATGAGTATTAATAAAAATGTAATTTTATCAATACTCATTTAAAGAACAAAATTAATATTGTTTAAACTAATGAAAACGGTAGTTTATCTTACTAGTCTCACTAATATTAACCATTCTTTCTTTTCACTGACTGTTAAAGGGGGAGAAAGTTTGCAAGTAAAACCATTATACTCCATATTTTTCAATAACACGACAACTATTAAATAGAATTAATATTTCAAAAACTAACATTGTTATAACTCTTTCGATGAATTCAGTTGTTTTCAACTATAAGTGCTTTTTGATTAGGTTTGCACAAATAAATGGGAAAATTTCTTTGAACGAAGAACGCCTTTTTTCTAAATCATGCTAATAATGGTGTCACAATCTTATTCGGTAATGTGGATTCAAGAGAAGTGTTTCAAGAGCACCGAACTATAAGAAATTCAAATTTAAAGATTTTGTGGGTTAGAGAGGTATTGCACCGAACCCTTCAAATACATAGTATCCTTATTTTTTTAGCACGTTGGCCGCCATAATGTTATCAAATTTATTTTCTCCTCAGGCCACACATTTATTTGATTCTTTATGGTTACTTAAGAGATATAATATTATATATTCACAAAATGTAACTAATTTTCACAGATGTAATGGCCATTTTGAAACGTGAATCAATGTTTCACCATGTGGCCTGAGAAGTGAATAACTTCATCTGGAGCCACGTGGTGAATATGAGATTCACAGTTATATTCTCTATAAAATGCTAGTAAAGAGGCTGGTTTTGAATTTAAAAGTGTGTGTACCGATTTTTGATGACCTATTGTTGTTTTCCGTACTGTTTATACTTCTTTTTCCTTTATAATTTTCAAATATATGTTCAATATCATAATTATTGTGTATGAGATATAATACACACAGAATCAATCTATTTAGAAAAAAGTGAAATAATTGACATAATTTACCATATTATTAAAAGAAATGTATCATTTATTCTGGACTTTACAGGTTGATGCTGTGTTTGACCACTTTTTTAAACAAAAAACACTTTGAAGGTAATATTTCGTATATTCAGTAAGGCCAAAAACACCAATCTGTTCAGGAGGCCTTAGAGTATATTACTCCATAAACATAGCAGTGTAGCATGAAGCGTCTCCAAGCCACACGGCCTGAACGATAATATTAGGTGTGAAGCACCTTTGATTCACGTGGCTCAGTAATACATTACAAGTGTGGATCATACATGATGCACATAACGATCAACTTGTTAAAATAAAATTACGATAATTTAAAGATAAATTTAAAAGTTGATGTTTTAATTAACGTTTTGGCTTTGATCATGATTTTTTCCAGCCCTAATAAACATATATGAAATTATGCAAGCAGTCTTATTTTCTAAGAAAATAAGGATCTGACAAGTACTCTAAAAAACTTCAAGTACTTGATGGCTCATATTGTTTAACTGTTCAGGAAATTTGTAACCCTAATTCCCTCTGATTTTCAATGTAATGGGAGGGGAGATTGAAAGAACTCCAACTTTGCCAAAATAACGACCATCCTAATAGTCATAAAGATAGGCCATATACAAGATATGTTGGATCTGACAGACCAAACTTATGCAGTGTTCACTCAGTGAATTTTTCCAATACTGCACAGGCATGTTAAAGTATTTTCACTAACGTAACCACTTATGATGAGGATAATGATAATGACAATGACAATGGGTGTGACCCTTTTATAAACATGCACAAAAAAGGGAAATGGCTTACCGATTTCTTTTCATCTCCCATATTCACTGAAATACCTGTCTGAAGATGAGTTTTTGACTGTAAAATAAAAAACAATATTACAAGTCTGTATGTAAAGAAGAGGTAAGTACATACTCTAACTAACTACAATGTGTTAATAAAAGACAGAAGCAACATTACATAACGTTGCAAAAATTCTAACGAAACAAAAGTTCGGCCAAATTAAGGAGAACTTATTTATGAATAAATTGAAAATGAATTGTTGATACTGCACATTCCAATATATTTCAAGAAGAATGTTTGATCCAACTTATGTTCATGTAAGTTGACCCAACAAGACATTTTCTGATGACATTGTCTATATACAGTAGACAATGCGAGTACAGTCACGAGTCACAGTAATCCAAGGCTCGCTAATCCGAGATGGCCTAAAGTATGCCAAGTGAGCTAATAAGCAAACAAGCAGCAATAATCAAGATCTGGCTCTTGAGGGGTTGGCAACACTACATTGTAGGTCATATGTGTGGTCGACAGTGCCAGTCTCAGTCTGTCTGCTACATTGTTGTGACAGGTTTGTACTCATTTGATAATGTATATGTCTGTAATTTTTATAGTATATGCACATTAAATTTGACTTCGTTACACATTGCAGTTGAAAATTGCATTATGTGTTTTCCTTTTCTCTGGGTAATCCGAGGTATTATCCTTTTGCAATTTTGTAATCCAAGGCCTCAATTTCCTTGGATTATCACGATTCTACTGAACAATATTTTTTTTATATTAATAATAACATCATTCTGAAATTAATGCACGAAGAGTGCAAAACTATTCATAATTTGAAAAAATAGCCAATGTTATTGGTTTTACTTTATACATAAAAATCAACAATTACCCCTTATCAAATAATCTTGATATTGGCAAACACTTATTGGCATCATATACATCTATATCATGTCTGAATAAAGGTATTATTGACATCTTGATAAATAGATTTCATCACCAAGAATATCAGTACATCAATCAAATAAATTTCTGTACAGAGTTCCATTACTAGTTGCTGACTTGCTGTCAGAATTGAAATTTTATATAAGAAATGTTCTCCAATATTATCACCCCCTAATACCAACACCTTTAATAAATAATACTTCTAAAAACCGCATTTTGGAAAATTCAAAGCACATAATTCTTCATTCTTGATGTCTGGAAATAAAAAAATTGTTTCCAGTCATCTAGATTAAGGGAGGTTAAAAAATGTAAGGAAAAATCTGATGAGCATGTTGACAAACACATGTGCATCTTAAAAGTCAAGCAAATGCAAAGCAGAAAATTACAAATTGACAATAAGCCAATGATGCCACTTTCAAAGAGGTACAAATTACAAATAATGTAACATTCTGGGCTGTTAAGCATTAGGGGCCTGAAACAAAGCAACACAACACTCTATCCATTTTTACTTTCTTAAATATGTAGTTTGGAGAAAGTACAGTACTACAGCAAAAAATTAATCTCGAGATTTTGATGGAAATGCACATATTGGGATCCTTGTTATTACAAAAGTTTGTTTTTTTAATTTCAAAATATCTATCTGTAAACTACACTACCTCCTAAACCATCTACAGGATATTCACCAAAACTTATATTCTCCAACTGATCTAACTAATGTTATGGCCCTTCAAATTTGACATAGATCTTTTAATTTTTGGAGGAACTTTACTTGAAGCCCCCCATACAACATTTACAAAATTTTGTGTAGAAATGGCTCCAAATTTGTTGCTCAAATAGAGCAAAATATGCTTATATAAATTGGCAGAGATCTGATTTTCAACAAACCTCTGAAATTTAAAAAATTGCAAAACTTAAACATTCTTTGCACCCTCACATACAACTACATTATTACAGATAAGAGGTTTGTCATGAAAATATGAGATTTTCAGAAATTCACAGAAACGAAATTTCTGTGTAGAATTTTCTTTCATGACCAGAAAAACATCAATATCTTTTTAAGATATTTTTTTCAATGCTCACATGCAATAACCAGTTCAAACATTTCTGTCCCATTATACAAGATTTTTTTTTATAGTTTTTAATCTAGAAAATAAGATTTCTTCAGTACAATTAGTCACCACATGCTCACGAATATTTTGAGTGCAATGGGAAATAAGGACCTGAAATTGTTAGCAGCTAATATTTTATTATAAGTGCAAGACAAGCAACCTTTCCGACTACATAAGCGTGAAAAAGTGCACTTTTCATACACATGATGAAAAATAATATTTAATCAAACATTGATCTGAGCCGTTTTAAGACTATTCTGGAAAGAAAAATAAATCTCTGAAGAATCCCAGGATTCTTAACCCGTGACTGCACCTTACAGTGAAACCTGGCTTAAGTGGTCACAAATGGTTCCACAAAAGTTGGTCTTTTTAATTTGAGGTGGCCATTTATTCACGGTTTTGAGATTACAGGAAGAAAGATCTAATCTAATCATGTTAATTATTGTATAATAAAGTATGCTTTTGGTAAATTAATTTTAATTATCTTAGACTCCAAAATACAACTTAAACAGCAAACAGCATTTGAATTATAAGATGCAGGAAAACATTTTAAAATTATATACTGGCTCAGAGGTAGTGTTTTTCACTTGCTATTTACTGTGTAATATTTATTTACCTCACATATCACTAGAAGAGACCATTACATGCGAGTTAATTGATTATTCAAGAGTGTATAATGAGCATATAATGGATCACTTAGATACACTTTTATTTTATCAGACCAGCTGTAACATTTTCTCATATTTTCTGTGTGTATAAATGAGTAAAGGTATTATACTGTCTTTAACAGTACCCTTCATAACATCAGATACATTAGTGAGCCATTGTATCTATAGGAAGCTTTATTCTTTTGAATACAATAATGAGCCACTTAATCTTCTCAGAACAAGTAAACAAGATGTAAACACAATTAGACAAAAAAAAGTTTTAAGATCAAGAAAAAATAGCTTCTTCATACAATTAAAAGTTATTCAATATTTTTGCTTACCTATGGAAGAGATTTTTCTCTCCCACTTTCTCATTGTTCTATTTCTTCTCTTTGAAACATCCAAGATATATTCTTCTTTATTAATTTTTGCTACAATGTAGGTATACACTAGCCAAAACTGAAATAATAGTGATAAGTATAAGTGCTTGTGAGTGCTGGTGGCTAAAATCTTGGCGTGCTCAATCAGGTGCATTGAGGTGGAAAGATGTGGGAAAAAGAAAACAACAACAACAACAACAACAACAACCCAGCCCTATGAAGAGGTAACGTAAAAGGCTTTCAACTAATGATAGATGTCGGAATTGAGAAAATTGAAATATGAAGAATTCAAAACTATATGAACTATAAACTTTTAGGTTTTATTTAGTTAGTATTATCTGAAAAATATCTGTAGTATCCAAAAAGGAGATCTTCAACTCTAACATGGATAAGTCACCCAAACAATAAATGGCAATACAAGGCATCAACTATATTGATAGGACATTCATTTGCAACAATCATGTACAACCTTTTATTTATTTTAATTCAGTGCCTCCTTCCTAGCCCTTGACACAAGTGCATTTATGTTGCTTTCGCTACTATGGAATTTTAAATACTTACTGGAATTACACCCACTTGCACATTCATTTGTGCCAACTGCTCAGCTACCTCTTCACTTCCAGCACCTGAGAACTGAGAATTGGCTTCATAGTTTCTTAATTCCAATAATAATGCTTGTTTCTTGGAGAACAGTTCACGAATTGTATCTTGCTCCACATTTACATCAATAAGACCCGATGCCGCACTCCGAACTCCTGTTTGCCTTGTTAAATTGTAACCTCGTACTATAAGCAAATAAGGAAGTTATTAAAGTTCAAGTTAAACAATATTTCAAAGAACCTTATAAACAAAATTCTACTGCAAACATTTTGTGTGAAATCATTGTCAACAACATCAAAATAGGCAACTAAATAAATGGAAATCTTTGATAATATGTAAATATCATGTACGGCCAGCAATATTTTTGTTTATGTCAAGAGTCACTTTGACCATTTGAAGGTAAGCTTCTTATATCAATTTCACATTAATAAATAGCAAATTTCAACCATCTATAGCTGTTTTGTAACAGAAAAACACTATTTCACACACCTTCTCCTTCAACAGAACTGCATAATAAGTCTGTTTTTCCAGTAAATCTGTAATCTCCTTCTACAATTCCTGCTACTGCGTGATTTAAATTGTCTTTAAAAATAACTTCCCCAGTACGGCTATTTCTTGCATCAATTTTGCCATTAGACCAGCCAGTAATGAGCTCTTCAACTCCATCTCCATCAAGGTCATAACTGTGTATAGCTACTGCACGATTCTTGGACTACAATAAGATTGCATTTGTATTAGATCATAAAAAGGTGAAAAGCAGTTATGTATAAAAAGTATTGTTAACTACATAAAACATTTTACATGTATGCAAAATTTATTTTCTTAACACCGAATCTTTTTAAACATTTAAATTCAAGTGTCATTTTTATTTATACAGACAATAAAATTTAAACATATAGGTGAAATATATAACTGATACCTTTGATATAGTACAATAATATATCTTATTTGAGTCATTTTCTATCAAAACCTATTCATTCCATTTTCACAATTTTATAAAGGAGGCACAAATCTTCTTGCATTCACATGTGGTCTGATATGAATGAGAGATGTTCTCACCACATTTTAGGCAGAAATAATTTGTATCAAACTATATCCCTTCATGACGTTATGAAGGACCCCCTAAACTTAACAAAAATATACATGATTTTTTGTAAATAATGGAAAGAGATGATTTTGATAGAAGTAACTCTATTGTTTTTGTTTTTGTAATTGAAATGTCAACAAAATGTATTTTGTGGATATTAAATATACTCTGATACGGCTGAGTACTTTATATATATTTTGGAAAGAGGATGAGTTACACCCATTAAAATTGATAAAATCAAAAATAACCTCAGTGAATAACAAGTAAGAATATGTGTTCAATGTGTTCCATCAACTCTGTATTTTCCCACAAGAAAGAAGCTTGCAATTATGATTCCTTTCATTCTCCAAATAAATGTGAAAAGTTCAAAAGAATCTATTATCTATTATCACTATACTTTCTTCAAATTCTCATAAAACACATTACACATGTCCTACACAACAAAATTGTAGAACTTATGAAAATGAATAGTTAGGAGAGTTTGCCAACATGTGAAGTGATCATTAAATATGAGGAAACTAGATAACTATCAAAATATCATAAGTTACAATAGTTCACAGATTTCTGACATATATTCTCTATATTTGGTATTAACAGCTCACTGAGAAGCTACCATGTGTTGGAGGGCTGGATACACAACTTATCCCACACATTGAGCAACTTCAGTGCACAATATTTTTCAAATCGTATATGAAGCTGGACACTCAATGACATCTCCAGCCTTCAATCAGTCTAGATAATATATTAGGGCACAATAGAGAGTATGGACAAGTTCCAGAAATATATCACAAGAGCAACTAGAAAAATGCTAGAATAACCAGCTCCCTCATGTTTTACCATTAGAGTAATTAGTTATTTTGAATACAATATATGTTAATATTTAACATTTTAATGTCAACGTTCAACTTGAAATTATTTTAGAATAACAATAAAACTTTTCCAGAGCTAAACCTTCATGTTTATATTGTATGTAAAGCCTATAGATGAATTTTCAGTGAAACTTATTCTGGTGAACTGCCAATAAACCTATCACATTTCCTAAAATCTATGAAGTCCACATTCATGCAATACAAACCTTTACTCGCCACAATCTCTGAAATTTCTCATAAACACCCACAGTTCCATTAGCCAAACCATATCCAAATTTACTACCACGAAAAGCAACCAAAGAAGTAACAGCTTCAGTTTCTGTTTGTTCACTTATTATACAGTCTTCTTTAAAAACTCGCACTTCAAAATCTTCTGATCCAACAATTAGCTAAAAAACAAAAAAAGGAAAGAAAAATTATATCAAGATAAAAGGTATGTCCCATGAATAAAATTAAATAAAATCTGGAAGATTACTATGTAACTTTAACTTTCTGTCTGTCCTTGGAAATTAATTGAGTTTTCCTGTTTCCTCATATCTAGAAAGTCCAGAAAATTGTCCCAATGTTGAAAAAAGTTTGCTTTTGTAGCTAGGAAATTTATATGTGGAATTGGCGTATTGTCACATTACAGGTATGTCATTATGTGATTATTTGTACATTTGCAGGCTGTGACTCGTTCAATAAAACCCCTCTTTTTCACTTATCATGGGACCATAGGGAAAACGATGTAAATTATGGGAAGTGTAAATAGGAGGAAATGATTTTTTTCCCCTTCAAAACTATGAGTGTAATGTATTTAGACACATACAAATAATAGAGCTAACCATTATAACTTGCTTTAATATGCAGAATTAGATACGTAATAAACAATATTATGAGGTCCAATAGAAATCTGGCCAAAATATACATCGGAAATCGCAGGTGTATTTACACCAAAACGTAGCGAATTTTAAATGTTGCAATAACTCTTCCACAAGTCCTCACCATCCACTGATGGAAGCCATTAATGAAGCAACAATGTACTCATTGTTGAATGAAGAGAGGGCAGTGATTTTCACTGAATTTAAATGTAGTCTTCATGAAATGTGTTATAAATCCCTTTGTAATATTACACCATTTAAATTGTCTTTCTGTTATGGCCATGTTTAAAGTGGGAAGGTGGTGGGAAAGGGTAGTAACAGTGTGCACTGTATACGATGCAAAGAGCTTTCCAGACAGTGTTGTTGCAAGAAGACTGTTGTTATTGCAGGAAAATTGAAATTATACTAATGTAAAAATGAGGTATTTATAACATTGTGGATATACAAAAATGGATGGGACTGACAAGAAAAGTAAATGCTGGAAAACCATAAATAGCAGGAATGTAAAAGCAGGGTTTTACTGTATTTTTCTTCTCCCTAGGTACATACAGAATGGTATCAACAAACTCCAAACATCCAACACGCATTTTGCTATGTCTATGGAAAATTTTTCAAGATAGAGAAAAAGTACTCTATGCAAGCATCACAGAGAATGTGTGCAGCCTTCTAGATCGCCATCATCGTCATCATAAATTGCAGGTTGCCTGTCGCCTGTTCCTGTTTCCCAGTAGACCAGGAAGCTTATAACTCCAAGTGTACCTGATCCAGTAATTTATTTTCTGGTCTTCCTACATTCTTTTCCCCAATTGGTTTGTATTTCAACACTGCTTTTGGTAATCTTTCTTGTTTCATTCTGTTAATGTGAGATAGCCATTTTCTCGGTCCATTCTTTATTTTTACTACTATATTTTTTGTCTTTAGCCTGTTCCTGATGTCTTTACTTCTTTGCCTATTCTTTAGTGTCACTCCTACAACATGATATAGGAATCTCATTTGCATTACCTCTAGTCGTTGCCCACTACCATTCATTGACCAGACTTCTGAAACGTACATGAGGATTGATTTAGATATCATATTGTGGATTCTTCATTTTGTCTTTTTCATCACATCTCTTTTGAAGAGTCTTTTGATTAATCCATTCGTCCTGTTGTATTTCTGAAGTTTGTTTTCCATGTCTTCCTATCTCTGTCCAATGAGGTTGCCCAAACAATTAAATTTAGATACTTGTTCTATTATTTGCTCGTTTATGACAACTTTTACTCTTCTCATTTCTTTTCCTTGATAAGCCATTCTCTTATTTGTAGAAATTTGCATATTATGTTTCTGTGCTATTTTATACAGTTCATGTGCTTCAATTTACAAGGAATCTTGTGATTCCATTATTATGACTATATCATCTGCATACAAGATTGTTTGGATCTTCTGTCTTTTATTGATATTTATTCCCTTTCTTATAGTTTGTTTCCATTCCTTGATTATATGGTTGGCATATATGTTGAACAGGCATGGTGATAGGCCACATTCCTGACTTAACCCTCTGTTTGTTGTGAAAGATTTTGACACATTTCCATTGTTCATTTTTATCTTCATCTGTGAGTCAGTGCAGAGGCTTTGGATTCCTTTTCAAAGCCTTCTAGGTATATTTTGAAATATCAGTTAGAGATGAGGATAAGACATGGGCATCTCATTTCACCTGTGAGAACTGCAAACAAACTCGAGAAGGTAAGGTAAAAGAAAGGTAGTTGTTGTTCACTAATGTCTTAATGGGACATTGTCATTTTGTTCTTCTGCACATTGGTACAGAGGAGGAAAATGGGCCATGAGATTTGCAATTCCATGAATTTTGAGGGGATCCACTGACCACACATACAACTATTACTTGTGCATGGTGGACCCTTCAAAATACTGATCTGGTTCACATGCAAAATCAGTGATGTACCCAGACATTCCTTCACTAATCACCCTAGAGCCACACTGTTTAAAGTTGCCAGTGCCCACCCCACCAGCTACAAAACACAGTTATTGTCCAATGAAGGGAGCAAATCAGATAGCAAAGGAGATGCAAATGCTTATTTCATGGACACTGCTGCAGGCAAAGTGCCATACTTCCCAAATCAACATGACCTGAATGATTTAATTCAAAGTCTTGGATTCACAAAATCTAATGCTGAGATGTTGACCTCAAATAGGTGAACGAAAGTATAGATGTAACAGGTCAGAGGAAGCACCACCAAAGTTTTACACATTTCTTCATCTGTGAAGATGGACTAAGTTTCTGCAAAAATGAACAAGGTCTGTCGACATGATGCAATTGGTATCGCAAACAGCGCAAATTTGTGGGACCTGTTCATTAACAGTTCGTGTGACAGCTTCAAGGCAGTCCTGCTGCATAATGGGAGCAAGTTACCTTTTCTTTCCCTGGCTAACTCTGCTTTTCAAAGAGAACTACGCATATGTGAAGCATGAACTATGGTAAGATTAGCACCGGTGGGAATATCATCAGTGATTTTAATATGGTGGCATTCCTGACAGGTCTCCAAGGTGATTGTTTTATGGAGTTCCCCTCCTATCCTTGCCTTTGGCTCAGCAGTAACACTATTGGATAATTCCATAAGCAAGACTGGCCATTGTTAATGGAATTTGTAGTTGGGCAAAAAAATGTTAAGTGGGAGCAACTAGTGATCACTATAAAGGTGTTGATGGCTGCCACTACACATGAAATTGGGACTTATGAAGCAGTTTGTTACAAGTTTTGACACTGACTCAATAGCCTTCAAATACTTGGAAGTTCTCTAAGGCCAAAATCATTGAACTACACATGTAAAGAAGGTCCTCAAGTCCACTAAATTCCATGAAGCTGACCAGAAAGGAAAGGGCAGCTTAAAACACCTTTGTGGCAGTTGTTAACAGTTTCCTTGGGAATCACAAAGTCAATGGCTCTGTGGAGCTGACTGAAATAATGGTCAAGATCTATGGCAAAACGGGATGTCCTTGATACATGTCCTTAACGCTCAATTGGATTATGTCAAGCAGAACATGAGAGAATACTCTGAGAAGCTTCGCAAATGCTGCCCCTAGGATATGATGGCCTTTGAATGTCGATACCAAGGAAAGTACAAGAAGACCACGATGGGACTGCACATAGGGGCTAATTTGGGAAAGTGAAGTGTAATACAAGTGTAAATCTAGAAAAATCACAAATATATAAACATTACGTTTGATCTAGATGTTGCCTGTATGTCACCATAAACATGTTTTATCCATGTCCGTATATGAGGATATGTAAAGCATAAAACTTCATATTATACTATTAACTTATATTAATTAACTTATATTAATAACATCAATTTGACAGTGGTTATTTTCCTGATATACTGAAGATGTCCAAAGTTATAAGAAATAAAAATATACTTAGCAATTAGTCCTACTTCCCGCAAACCTACACCTTCAAAGGTATTTGAAAGACTAATAGGATTCCAGATTATAGAGTACCTCAACTCAAATAATCTGTAATCAAAAGAACAGCACAGCTTTAGAGAGAAATGTTTCACATACAATGTTACAAATTTTATTCAGAACTAGCTCAAGGGTAAATAAAACAAATTATTTGTTAATGCCAAATGTATGATCTAATGGAAGCTTTTGACAGAGTGACATAGAACCTTACTATTGAAGCTGGAGTTCATCCCACCCTCCCCCTCTAATATTCGGACTTGGAGAATAAAAGAAAAACTGAATTAAAATGTGCTGGTCCATAACTGTTTTTATGGTTCAGAAGCATTCTTATATTTCTATTTCTAAGATGTTTACAAGAACTGTTATCATTAAGTCATGGAATGTAAAATTAATCAATGCTCAGACATATTGTGATATATTTTTGTGCTATGTTGTTACAAGTGTGCCATACATATTGTACTGTGCTATACACCTCTTATAGTTACTTTACTGTTCTGCTTAATTAATGTAAATATGTAAACTCAACTGTTTAACTACACAAAGTAAAGAAATGTATCACGTGTAAAAATGAATAGACTATACCAATACAAACAGTGCAAGCTTTGTCACTGTATTGTTAACAGGAATAAATAAATAAATAAATACTTCTATAATCATATCTATCTCTTGCATTCTAATATTGCACACTAACCTCATTATCACCATCTTGATCATAATCCAATAATGCAAGAGAGCAAACATTATCACCAGTCACAGTCCAGAATGGGTCATTCCCCTCAAAATCAAATCCCTGAATCGAGCAATTGCCTCCAACAATTGCCAGTGGTGTTTTAAATGATCCAAGTCTTCCAATAACAATTACATTGGCACCATCAGGTATCTAAAAACAATTTCAAAATAAATTTCAATACACTATGTTTTAGTGACTATGACACTAGGATCATAATACAAGGAAATCTCACGATCCTATATGTGCAGCTGAATTTTTTCAATATTATTGGCTTACAAGCAAAACTCTTTATGGCAAGAGTTAGTTTTGAGAAAATTTCATCTACTTCTTAGGAAATAATGCGAAAAAATACTTACTGTACTTCACAAAATAATTATGTTTTTTCAATTAAAAAATGTGACTCAATCTAAAGTTTAATAATATTCAGAAAAGAGAAATCAAAAAGCTCAAAACCTGACACTCGTGACTTAATGTGTTTCACTTGTAAGACCACGACATTTAAAATATTAATTCTGACAATGAAGTGACTATTCAATTAGTTGAAAAGTACCTAATTTACAACACACAATTCTACGTAGAACCCAAATATTGGTGTGAACTATCATCCCAATTACAAACACTAATTGTAAGTTTTTTCCACTGTATAATAATCTGCTAGTTTATAATAATACAGTGATTTGTTAATGCTACTCTTAGTGTAATAATGTGACTTTGTATTATTAAAATGTAAATTATATGAATGTTTATTGTGAGCACTTGCATGCTTTAATAACCATGTAAGCTATCAAGTAAATTATTTGAATTATTACTGTAAGATATGTAATTGATTTTTAAGTCCTATTATTATAGCTTAATTTAATTGTTTATATTAATCAATTATATATATTTTTAACATTTAAATTATTAAGATAATGTAGATTTGTAAATTATTACTGTAAGTGCATGTAGTAAAAATATGTAATTAACTTCCTGTAACTTAAATTAATTACTAGACAGACTTTGCTTGGTACTTTGTGTAAGTCTATAAGCAATAAAATAATAATATCATGATCATGATAATGATGATGATGATGATGATCATAATCATAATGATGATCATAATGATCATTATCATTATCATTATTATTATTATTATTATTATTATTATTATTATTATTATTATTATTATTATTATTATTATTATTATTATTATTATTATTATTATCATTATCATCATTATCATTATTATCATTATCATTATTATTATTATTATTATTATTATTATTATTATTATTATTATTATTATTATCCTTATTTTGTCAAGATACTGAGAATACTGACAAGTTGAAATCTGAATATTTCACAGAAAAAAGCCAAGAAGATTCAAGATTTGCACATCAGTGCTTGACGGATACAGTGGCTAATGCAAGAACACCTTTTATGCAATTACCACTTATACACTGGATACCTTAAATAGGGTCTTTTGGGATTGAAGATATTGCAGAAGTAGGAAAGTTTATTGTATCTTTTGGATACTTGCTGATGATGGTTTTTTTTTTATTAGACTTACAACATACCATTAACAAATCTTTAAAGAGATAGTTTAATGTTGAGAAATGATCGTTTGGATTGAGGTGATCAATAGAATCTTACCTCTTTGTAAAATATATCTCTGTTGTTTTCAGCATCATAAGCCAAAACATTTGCAGGGGTTCCAACCACTAAACAATCTTTCTCATCGGCAAGATTTAACCTTCCAGCACACAAAGATGTAATATTCTGATTTATGTTCAATAACATTAATTCTTTGTTTTCATCATCTGAGACAGAAGGTCCCACGGCAGCACTTCGATGAGGACAATGGACCAATACCTTCAAAAAATTAATTTTTATTACATTTTTTATTATTAGCAGAATTAATTAAGCACATTCATTTGTTTCAAATCAATCATATTGTTAATGTTAAAAATGTTTTACTGGATTTAGTTTTTTCAAACTCAGATATACATTTGGTCACTCCGGCGTGTGATTCCAGTGTTTCTGTCTTGACTACGTTATTCCAACAGATGAAAATGTGAAAGTTTACGATGATTGGTTTTATGATTTTGTGTGTGCGGACTATGCTAGTATATCTCATAATCTTTGTGATCTGTACTTACATTTAAAGTTGATCATTGAAACTATAAATTGTTCCGAATTAACTTCAATTCTATATCTTTATTTATATGAGTGTGTTAATAAGTTTGTACCAAAGAAAAGGAAGGTGAAATCGAAGTTTCCCTCATGATACAGCAGAGAACTCACAACTTCAATTCTTTGGAAGAAAGAAGCACACTTATATTACAAACATTATAATTCTCCATTATATTTTTCACTGTTTACAAATTTGAGACGTATATTGGATAAGAGGGATTTTTACAATTGTAATAATAATTGAGAAAACTTTATTACTCTTAGTCCTCGTAATTTTTGGAAATATATACATTCAAAAAAGAACATTAATAGTGTACCTAAAGTAATGCATCTTGGTGCTGATTCATTTATAGATATAACTTGGATTCTTGGAATGCCTTTGCAAAATAAGTCTCATATTTTTATAGAGCTCCTGATAGCTTAATGTTACTTTAGATGATCAAACTCCATTTGTTATTTCTATAATTGACAGATCTGTTTCTGCGATTTTTGACAAATTACGCAAATTAGACAAATACGGTAGTGAAGGACCAGATGGGATACCTACGATTTTTCTACGCAACACAAGCTTTATTATTTCTCAAATTTTGAAAATTGCTTTTGACAAGTCTTTGAATGAAGGTTGTTTCCTCTCTGAGTGGAAATTATTCTTCAACATTCCCATTTTAAAATCCAATGATAAAAGCCATATAACACACTACTGACCTATATCTACTTTGAGTGTAATTCCAAAACCCTTTGAATCTATAGTAATCTAATAAAATCAAGTGTAAAATATTTCCCTATCTCACTATTAGGCAATTTGATTTTATGAGTAGAAGAAATATAAGAGTCAAATTGGTATATTATACCCAGAACATTCTTAATGCCTTAGAAGAGAAAAACAGGTCAGCAGTGTACATACAGATTTTAGTAAGGTCTTCGATTCGGTCAATCATATATTACTAGTACAAAAATTGAAAGCTTTTGGTTTTTCTAGCCCGCTCCTACTTTGGTTTACCGATTACTTAACCAACCCAACACAATTTGTTAAAAATAAAAACATCATTTCAGAAGGGATCCCGGTTCTTTCTGGAGTGCCTCAGGGGTCTTATCTGGGACTGCTACTCTTTATTCTATTCATAAATGACATCTATCTCATGTTTACTGATGAAGAGTTGCTCTTATTTGCAGACGATTGTAAACTCTTCACAAGTCGATCACATGCATAAATGACCAACATTCCTTACAATCAGCGCTAAATGCATTAGCTAAATGGTGTAAAGAGAATGATCTTATATTAAATGCTGCCAAATGCAAATTTATTACTTTCTCCCGAACAGTCGCTTATTACCAATACACCAAAAATGCATTACCTCTTGAAAGTGTCTCTGTGATTCGGGATTTGGGTGTATACTTTGTCTCTAAATTGCTGTTCGTTAATCCTACTTACTACACAACTAATAAAGCCAACCAAACCCTTGGCTTCAACCGAAGAACATGTGCTGCACTCAACGTGTTAAACATTTTAAAAATGTTATATATCATGCTTGATAAACATATTTTAATGTTTGCATCTGTGGTCTGGTCTCTGTGTTTTCACATTCATTCTGCTAAAATTGAATCTGTCCGCACAAGTTCTTTAGAACTGCTTTCTACTGTACTTCACAAATGTTTGGACACTTGTGACCCTTACATTGATTATGATTATCATCTCATGTCTTCTACCTTACACATCCCATGTATTTCATGTCTTCGTAATTTCATTGATAAGTTAGTTAACGGTGGAATTGATTGCCCACTGGAACTTGAGGAATTGAATTTTGGTCTCTGCAATTCGCTTGGGAAATAAAAGATACTTTCTTGGTGGCAACCTACATATATTTACACTGAAAATAACCCGATCACTGAAATGACTAGGATGGTCAATGAGTCTAGATGTGATATTTGGTGTTCAGCTGAATGTTTTTTTTTTCTGATTTGCGTATTTGTAATTAGCAGTATAGGTGATTATGTTATTTGTATTGTTATCGTGATAGTCACGAGTCATTTTTCTTAATTTTAGTTCTGTACTATTCTGTATTTATATATTGGATGAAAGTCCATCAGATTATAAATAAATACATACTGTAAATTCACTTTTAAATAATTATGAAGGGCAGCGAATGAAATTGGGCCCGATTACACTTTAAATATAGATTTTACAGAGTATAAAAATGGATGAATTTAAAACTATGGAAGTATAAACAATGGGTTGTGTACATTAAGATGATTATTCTGTTTCATTGTACCAATATTTTATTTTAATTATTATATTGTAAAGTTTCAGATATATTATTTTGTTCTATTCTATTGTATTTTTGTGAGATGTCTTATATTTGTAAATTACTGTTACTCCATCACTTTATTTTCTAGTAAATTATGGACAAATTATCGGTTAATTATAAATAAATAAATAAATTATTACAGATTGGTGTGAATTGGAGAAATTTCACAGATATTATTTAATAATTTATATTAAACTAGTGAACCCATGCGAGAACTCTCGCATGTACCCACCCTCTTCCATATTTTTCCCTTTCCATATTAAGCCTGTAATATATCTTTTTCTTCAAGACCCACTTATCCTCCATCACTTGTTCTATATGTCTCCTTATAACTGATAACAATACAATTCACCCATGTCAATACAAAGTATTCTTATTTAACTTCATTACCAAGCAGAGAGGTACACCCGTGTAATTCAAGCATGTAGAATATTAAGTAATTACTTTAATTTTAAAATTAGTTGCAGATTCTACATGTCTCTGAGCAGGTGGGGTAATATTGTGTAGCGTCGCACCAGATGATCAGCACCCATTCAATTGTATAAAAGGTTAGAATCAGTAATACAGAGCTAAAATAGGTAAAATATTTATTTTTCTCTCGTTTTTTATATTAATACAAAAAATAAATTTTGTCAATTCACTAATCATCATCCTAAATGTTAAACAATTTGAATGAGAATAATTACAGTTATTGCATATAATTTTCATTTCCAAGTTACATGTTGCTCTTTCTTGAATATTTTTTCTACTACTGTTGGCTAATAGTCTCTACGTAGATATTACCTCTACTAATATAAAGAATTTTGTCTTCAACTTACCTTATCAGCGGTTGTGGCTACTGTAAGACATGCATGAGATCCATCATATTTTCCAATTGTGACCCGACCAGGCAAAATCTTGTGATTGAGACTGAGGGTGAACAATGGAGAAGCCATTACATAATTTTTCTTTGAATGTGTCTGAAAAAAAGAAAAAAGTTGTATTACAGGAGGGATAAATATCTAGTAGAATATCCATGGAAATGTATTTAATTACAAAATAAAATTACAAAATATCACAACAAAGGAGACATGACTGACGTTTGACTGATAATACGATATAATATGTACTATTCAAATAGAAAGTTCATATTTTTGGAAGTTCAAATTAATTCCCAAAAATTATGTTATTGCCAATAATTTCTGAAAATATTAAACAATCTTCTTGCTTCTTTTGACCTTGATAATGTATTATTTCACTCTTCTTGAACTTTTCATTTACTTGAACTAATAACTTTTCAAAAAATATTTTCAATTCTAATCTACCCGGTCATATATCAGATATTACCATACTGTTTAAAAGGTGTAGCAAAAATACTCTGTGAACAGGAGAGGGGGTTATTCCATTTTTCTCTTAACCAATAATCTAAATTCAAACTTTGACATATTCTCAGATGTCACACATTTGTTTTTCAATATAAAAATTTATTATTTGGATAATGATCAAGATTCATTGCAACCTTACGGATAGTACGTACAATTGCAACGTGTCTAACACTAAAAATAAAGCTCAAGTCTCCTTCAATACAATTTAGGTTAGAATATAGTTACCGAATTTCGATGATTCGTTCGGACGTATATATTCGTTCGGACTATCCTGTTTAACTGTTATAGATATATTTTTTGTTCTGTATAAAAATGATGGATATATTAACACTGAGCAACATTTCAAACGAAATAAACATGATTTTTTATACTCTTGTTATTTCCTTTGTATGTTCATATATATTTACGATTCAAATCCTCTTTTAATTTTCAACCCACGTATACGTTTAACTAAAATCGATGATACCAAAGCTTGCTTATATTTACCTGAAAAACTCAATTCTTATTTCTATCTTACTATTATAGAAAAACAAGTCACTGCAAATTAAACCGGGAAGGATTTGACATTAGTCGATTTATGTTAAAATCGACTAATCGATCACGTTGAAGTAGATCGATTATTTGTATTCAAGCGGAATGTTTTGGATGCACAGAACTGCATGTTTTATTATACAGAGTGGGACGTAACTTTAACACCTCTTGTAACTTTTGAATGGATGAAATTATTGCAATGTAATTTTCACGAAAGTGCATGAGGGAATTGAGCTAATTGATACGTGTATTCATTAATATTTTGTCACTTGTATTTTACGGGACGACTAATAAGACGACTAGTCAGGACAGCGTCAGTCGTGTTCTATTCCCTTACGCCGTAAATTGCTTCAAGAGCAGTTGAAACATTTATTACCCGCGAACGTTTTCTTGGGACCTCGCTTCGCTAGATGCGAGAGGAGTGGGGAGTTTGGTAATTTTGACAAAATAAATTTTATATATTTGCAGTTCGTTTCTTCATTCAAAATAGTTTCTATTACACGGGAGCAAACATTTCTGACTCATTTTGTCTACAACGATCGTTATTATTTATCGCATTTATTATTAATTCAACTAATATTGGCAAAGGAGTGGGAGAAGTTGTTCCGGGACTCAAGAAAACGTGCGCGTATAATACTACTGAATAGTAGTTCACTTTTTTAAACAATATAAATATTTACAGTAAAAATATTTTCTGTAATGAAGCCAATTCTTGTTTCCCTACAACCATAACAACCGTACAGCGTTGTTATGGTTGTAGGGAAACGGAAGTCTTATCTATGGAAACCTATATTTTGGATTCTTATATTCCCCTTTGATTTTATGAATACTATTGATGTAAGAAACCTTCAGATAAGTCTTAATAAAAGTACATTCATTGGGAATAATTTTCGCGAACTATTTAATTTTTAGAGAATATCATTGCTTAGTTTTTACTTTCTCGCTAGGGCTTACGCAATATAGAGAAAGTTTCGTAATGCTGCGCAAAAAACAGCGAATTATCAGAAGAAAAACTCTTATTACAGGGCCCTGGTAACGAAAAGTGAATAAATTCAGTTGCTAAATTAGGAAAAAATCCTCTAAACTTGGTGCAGCCAGAATACGTTTTGTGGGTCCTTGATACCAAAAAAATCGAATGATGGCAAAACGTCTGTTTGTCCGTCAGTCTGTTCGTCTGCTCGTCTGTTTATTATTTATTTATTTATTTATTTATTTATTTATTTATTTATTTATTTATTTATTTATTTATTTATTTATTTATTTATTTATTTATTTATTTATTTATTTATTTATTTATTTATTTATTTATTTATTTATTTAACGTTAAAAACGGAAAAGCCGAGTGACACGGACTATTTGGAGAACTGTATTTATCTTAAATTCTGGTATCTCTACCCTAACCCATACACATGTTGAATTCTGAATGCATATGGAAACGAAACGTTTGTTTTTCGATTACTAAAGAGAATTTGGGCCAAATTTCTTAGGTGTGACAACATGTGGGGCATTTAGCATTACATTTTCAGACAAGGAGTAACGTGTAATTCGTTCTATGTTTAAAAGAAAATGAAACATTTAAAAATGAACCTAAAATATATTGGAAACACGGCGAAAATAATTTTATGGTTTACTAGTTCATTGCTACGTGTTTAAGGAGATGAAAAAAAAAACAACGTAATTTTATTAATACCTCTACGGTCCTTTCTGATTCTTTATGCCGCGCGGGCCTTTTTAGTACTTTATGACCGCTCTAATACCAACAAAACTAATTTCCTTTTTATAAATTCAATTTATTAAAGTTAAGATACAAGAAAATACAATAAAGGGCATAATGCCCATTAACTAAAATAACTGGCTATAAACCTTATTTTGCTTAATTGATATGCGGTATAATATTATTACATAACCGTTACTAAGAGGCGAGAAAGTATGTGCTGTTTACCACCACTAGCTTAGAAAAATATTTATAGAAACAAATGCGTCACTCAAATGTGTGGGAGTGTACAGATCCAGCAGAAGTGAGTACAAGTTTGATCTTTTTAATTATTTTGATGCTGCCAATGAATTATTTCTCGCTAATGTTAGAGCGCACCGTTCTTCATCCAATCCACAAGTAATTAACAACTGAATACCTGAAGAGATTTCAAACAGCGTAGCTTGGCTGAGTCATACAAAAAGCGCGCCAAAACCGTTTTATGTTGTTTCCCATTAGAAGTTCTGTATTTGAATGACAGAGGGCCCAGGCAACTCATTCTCAAACTTCTCGACAACTGCATACCAGCAGTATTTCACACGGCTTAAACTAGAGCGCACTAGTAGTGAGGAAGGGAAAGTGGAAAGAAATGTCTGGTCCAGTTAGTGCGAGAGAATGGGTTTCTCGAAGGGCTATTTATGTGTTATATTCATTATGAAATATTGGTCAGCGATTATCTATTCAAATCGCATTCAGAAAAAAAACGAAAAATCCCTTTTGACTTCCGCTCTTCTATTAGTACATGATCAATGCCGGGTGAATCGTTCAGATTATTTCTCGGACTTGGGAATCATGTTGTCTCGTACATTCGTGAATTCAACGCGCCGCCAGTCGTATCTTATTAATTCGTATCCTACGTTTTCTGTATCCAGCTTTTTACTTTTCTTCAACTCTATTAACAAATTATTAGCTTAAAAGTTGATATTATAGCGACAAAGTTCCAACGTTTATGGTCTTAGGAGTGTTATTCGATTAGTCCTTTGCGTGCCTCCTCTTTTAAAACACGTTGTCAGTTCTCTTAATAGAGGATCTCACATTTCCTAAGGCCAAGTTAATGCAATTATTCACAGAATCTTTTGTTTGTTTTAATGTGGAGAAGTAAGGGTTTCTGTTATTGCTGTTGGGTCGCCAAGTCGACGACAGCGACGACGTCGATAATTCACTTTTTTATTATATCAATGATCACCACGTTAATACTTCAGTATCTGATATTTTAATAATGCGTAAAATGATTTGTAAATAATAGATCAGTTCTTACTTTCCACTTGCACTTATGATTCATCATTGCAAAATCATTCTTGAACGGACACTAAGAGAATACCGAAATTAGCAAACTGTATCAAAGACGCAGTTAGATTCGTGAAATGGAGCGGTAATTTTTAACCGGAACGTATTGTGTTTTCTCGACGAAGGAGAAAATGAAAGATCATTGTCATTCGGGCTTTTTTAATGAGAAGTCGCTGTCCTTTGGAGTTACGAGACAGATGTTACGGAGTCATTAGGGATTTATTTTTTCTAGGAGTACCAAATAAATCTAATGGACATGATACCTGTGAAGTACAACTGTCAGAGCTCTACATAAATTCTAATAGATCTGTTGGCGTATTAAAAATTGATATATGTACTTCATGTTTTGCAATTTTAAGTACATGTTCCAGGCGTATGTTGTGGGGATAGTATTATCAAAATAATAATTATTTATGCTCCAAGGATATAAGATGCACCACATGATTTAAGATGCACTAAAAGATAGCGTGCACTATGCAAGGCACGTAATATACGTAGTTTACAGAAAGTTATGTAATGCTGCGCGAAAAAACGGCGGATTTTCGGCGAAAAATTCATTGACTATCTCTGGTGTCGAAAACGGGCATTAAACCAGTAGCTAAATTAAGAGAAACAATCCTCTAACACGTGGTGTAGCTAGAATCCCTGTTTTGTGGGTCCTTGATGCCGAAAAACCAATTGGAAGCAGAACGTCCGTCCCTCCGTCCGTCTATGAACACAACTAGCGCCCACGACACACGTACGATCTTTTTTAAAATTGAAGAAACCTATTTCGATCTGGCTCTAGTTGAAGCTTTGAAAATTTGAGAAACATTCTTTGCAATTTGGGAGATACTGTACATGAAGCGCCCCGGACATTTGCGATTATTTTTAATTACTTGTTTATATATATATATATATATATATATATATATATATATATATATATATATATATATATATATATATATATATATATATAAAAAAGAAAGTCGTGTTAGTTACACTATTTATAACTCAAGAACGGCTGTACCGATTTGGCTGAAAGTTGGTGAGCAGGAAGCTTAGGGCCAGGAGACGGACATAGGATACTGTTTATCCTGTTCGACAGCGTTTCTGTGTGAGAACGCACGTTTTTGCACGTTTTCGCACGTTTCGCGTGATTTCGCATGTTAGCGGTCATTGTTGCCTGTTGAAACCCATTGTTGTAACGCCGCACTGATAACAGAAGGCGATAATGATAGCCGCCTTTCGTTCGCCGTTATATCTATATATAGTCGTGTTAGTTACACTATTTATAACTCAAGAACGGCTGTACCGATTTAGTGAGCAGGAAGCTTAGAGCCAGGAGACGGACATAGGATACTGTTTATCCCGTTCGACAGCGTTCCTGTGTGAGAACGCACGTTTTTGCACGTTTTCGCACGTTTTCGCGTGATTTCGCACGTTTTCGCGTGATTTCGCACGTTTTCGCGTGATTTCGCGGGTTTTCGTATGTTTGGGCGGAACGGAGTTCTCTGTTAAGGCGGAACAGAGTTCGCCGGGTCAGCTAGTGTGTGTGTGTATATATATATATATATATATATATATATATATATATATATATATATATATATATAAAAGAAAGTCGTGTTAGTTACACCATTTATAACTCAAGAACGGCTGTACTGATTTGGCTGAAAATTGGTGAGCAGGAAGCTTAGAGCCAGGAGACGGACATAGGATACTATTTATCCCGTTCGACAGCGTTCCTGTGTGAGAACGCACGTTTTCGCGTGATTTCGCATGTTTTCGCGTGAAGGTACTTAACTGAAGAGTGCAACCTATGCACCAAAATACAGGAACAATAATGAATGGTTAATCTACTTAATTTTTTTATTTGTATTTTCTAATAAACAATTTAACTTAATAAATTCCAAAATATGCTTATTTATTGCCTTTAACAGCCGGTCCCTATGATTACAGCTTTGTATTTCTCTCTTAAACAAAAATCAATTAAAAAAACGCTCTGCTACGTAATAGATTTTTAATTATCTATTTAATATCAGAGCGTTTTATTTTAAATTCTTCTTTGTTTGAGAGAAAAACACAAATCTGCAATTCCTTTATTATCACGAGTGCAACAAGGATAGTACAGTTTCTCACAGTGAGTGCGACGCGAAAAAAAGATGGGACCGACTGTTAAGGCGGAACAGAGTTCGCCGGGTCAGCTAGTATATATATATATATATATATATATATATATATATATATATATATATATATATATATATATATATATATTCCTTTTTTACCGTTAACTCTGGATTTTCGAAAATTGAAAAGTTTGAACATTTTAGGCGTCTGCCTGCAACAACAAAATTGATGACGGATTTTTCCTTCAAATGAAATTTGTTGTGCATATGTAGTTCTATCAATAAGGTCTTGTACATTGTTTCGGAAATGTTAGTAGTTTTCGTGCAACGAAAACAAGATTTTCTCAAAAACGGAGTTCTAAATTCCGCGTTTTCAGAAACGCTCAAACGCTAAAACGTTTTGTCAAAAATGAGTGTAAATTTTTTCTTCCAATTATTCAAATGGATAGTGCTTTTATATGACGTTAAGTTCATTTTTCTGTATTCTTTTGTTTTTTTTTCAAAAATTGCACAAAAATATTTTTTTGAAATATCTCTCACGCCATTAATATGCACATTTCCATCGATGTGTATACATTATTGCATTTTTTAGTAAATGTTCTTAAAATGTCTTCCAATGAAGCTTTTTGAAAACTCAATAGATTCCTGTGTAAAAAAAGCCAAAAATTTCGCATTGACAGTAATGCTTAATCGCCATTTTCTTATAAACAGCTTCAAAGTTTTCAATGAAAACTGCTATTTAGGACGACGTTATAGTCTTCTTTAATATTCTTAAAATATAATTTAGGTTTTTCAAAACGTCGGTCCGTCCGTCCGACTGTCAGTTTTTCGCATGTGAACAAACCTAGCGCCTAAACTACACGTACGATAATTGAAGAAACGTTTGTCCATCTGGCTCTAGTTGAAGCTTTGAAATTCGGAAAAACCTTCTAATTTAGGGGTACTTAAATGACACTTTCAAAATTTTCTCAAAAATGACTCCCAATTTTTTCTTTACGTTTCTTGTAAGAATAGAGTAAAATACGCTTATAAAGACAGCATAGTTCCTATTTT
>BLKR01015391.1:0-76766 GCA_011170035.1 Teleogryllus occipitalis
TTACTTGGGCGACGAAACAGGCGATTTGAATTTTGCTCAGAGGCGTAATTTAGGCTTGAGGATCTTTTACATGCAGTAAATCTACTAACATTGGACAGCCGACTTTACTTCCCCTCCGAAGGAAGGCGTACGAAGGATTTTTTCGCCCTTAAAAATCCACGGCTTCAATCGGGTTTGAACACGAGAAACTTGGGTATAACAGCCCGATACGCTAACCGTTACACCATCGCCGCCGCAAACAGTACTATATTTAACAACTTTTGAAATGGCGGATGATAAAAATGTGGAACAATTCAATTACTATTAAATTTTAACATCGATTTAAACGTGTTTCTGAAAATATAATTGAATTACTTTATTATTATCACAAGCTGGATATATACGTATGTTGCTAGCTATCCACCTTTATTCAAATAATAATAATAATAATAATAATAATAATAATAATAATAATAATAATAATAATAATAATAATAACAGTAATGAATCACATGTGATTATAATAACTGCCGTTTTAGCGTTTGCCGTTTAAGAGACATATTTCAAACGATGTTAGACACTTTTATGCACATACTAATTTTTACACTTTAAAAAAATCTTCGATCTTATAGATCTCGCTATCCTTACTTTGCATAATATAACACACACACACACACACACGCACACACACACACAATTGTTCTCGCTATACGACGAAACAATCTGCTTTAGAATTCATTCCCGAATGTTCATTCCCGCCTGAGATATGGCATAATATTCTGGGGAAATACATCTTATAGCTCCCAGACTTTTAGATTCCAAAAACGAATTGTACGAATAATAATCAAATCCCACCCACGTGATTCATGTAAGCCTCTCTTCATTAATCTAGGAATTTTACCATTACCGTGTCTGTTTATTTACGAATCAATGGTTTTTGTCAAAAATGACTTGCTTAAGGGCGGGAATATATTTTCAGAAAATGCTGATGTCTATTTCTATAACACTCGACGTATAAATCATATTCATCAGGTGACAGTATCAACAGCTCATTACAAAAAATTCACATACAATACATGCACATTATTTTACAACACTTTGCCAGATGACATTAAACGATTCAATTCTATAAAAAAGTTAAAATCCCAAGTGAAATCGTTTCTGCTGCATAACTGTTTCTATACAATTAGAGCCTATACTGAGCATCACAAGAAAAGTAACATTAATTTTAACAATGATACATAATGCATTATTTACCATTTGGATTGTATAAATGTGTATAAACAACCTGTAACAACTATTGTACTACAGCCTCCGGTCAATGACCCCCATCTCGATCAGGTTTTTCGTCCAGTTTCCCTGATCCATTGAGCAAATGCTGAGATGGCCCCTTATTTTGCTCCTGGACATAAATGTAACTTCATTTTCTGTGCACGTCTTCTAGAATTCGGTGGGAAATACAATTATTCAAATTATCGTTTCCATGTTGTCGCCGCAGGAAGTATTATTCCGAAGGACAACATGGATAAGAGCCAAAATGTATTGCTTATTTATCCTTGAAAATAGATTTTATTACATGGGAGTTTTTTTTCTGTTTTCAAAATTTAAGTAGTATATGACTTAGTGTAGGGATCACAGAATTTTGAAAATGTGCACACAATTCACTTTTCCCCATAGCACGTCTTACGCAGTTTTAACTGTTTTTGACGTAAAATAAAATAAAAAATTAAAAAATAGATAGATGTAATATTTGCCGACAACACATGTGAGAACCCGCAACTCTCATTAAATCACAAACTTTGGTTTTCTGTTTGAGTAAAAGCTCAAATTTCATTCTAATTTAAAAGCTTGAAATTTTTGCTTTAAATATAAAGATAAAAATAAATATCATATAAATTAACAGTATTATAAAGAATATAATAGTAATCTTTGAAATACAGCACTAACATCTAAACATCACTAATAAATGAAAAATTCAACCGAAATAGAATCGACACAATCTACTTCTTCTCCATAGAAAGATACATGCACTGGCTGGAACGCATTGTGTTTCTCGCACGGGAGGTGGTGCAGCAACTGTTCTTCCACTGTTGCCTAGTACCAGCTTCTGTTCTATTGCCTCCCCCTTCCACCCAATTGAGTCGCTTCGCGGACCGCTGTCGGCTGATGTATTGCTTCACTCAAGCTTCTATTCATGTTCTGTGGAGAAGACGAGCTCATTGTAGCTCACAATGAAACGACGAAGCTACGAGCCCACGATTCTAGCCCTTGTCGACGGCGTTATTGATGAAAAGTACAGGAAAGTTCTCAAGAGAGCTTAGCTACAACTACTTTTTGTGAAATAAGCCAGGAAGAACCCCATTGAACGAAGAAAATAAGACATGTTGAAAAATTGATGATTTGAGGAAATAATGTATATGCTGAAAAATCAAAAAGTTTTTGAAACAACCAAAATTATTCTAATAATAAAGTAATAAGAGAGTTGTATTTGTTTGTTTGACCTTAAACATCCATTGAAAATAGAAAGAAAGACAACAGACAATGGGAAAAATAATTATAAGTGAATTTGTAGTACATTTGCCGTATTGTGAGAATAACGAGAAGTAGTAATATTTGATAACATTTTTTTGAAGAATGTTAAATACTTTAGTTCATATTTTCATTTTCTTTGAGTTCAAATATCTATTGTAACAGGAATAAATTAAACATTTTACGAACACAAAAATAAAGATAAGTATTTTGTCTTCTTGACAGAAGAATGAAAACACACAAAAAAAAACAAAAATGGATAAGTAAAAAGTAAACTTTACCAATTTTTTAAACTTTTAATTTTTATTCAGTTTTCAACAATATAATTACGAAAACACTTTGAAATTATCACACAACAACCAGATGGAACTAAAGTGTCGTGAATTCCCATTTCCACGTCGGAAAACATTATGGGAAGAATTGTACTTCTATTTTATTATTTGTTTGCGGAGCATTCAGAAACGACACACAGGGTTCCAATAGACCCTATTGCACCACTGATTACTTTCTATTTTCGGCGAAGTATTGACACCAACTGAGACTGTCATTACCACAAGGTGTAATTCAAATGTACGGAAAGCGCTATTTGGCTATCGTTAGAAATTTCCACTCGGCGAGAATTTGAAATGTTGATGGGGTCCAGTAGACACCAGTGTCCAGTTCTAGGGTTAATACTTTACCTCTGTACTTAACATACAAGCCTTATATCTTCAACAAAATGATTTAGTTTTTTGTTTTTTCAGCAGAGATTTAATACTGATTCTGCAATGATATAAAGATGTTTCAATATATATTTTCTTAAATTTCTGTTTGTGTGTTATTTTCCATCTGTTGCTTTCATGTTGTTTCACATGCGAAAACAACATTTAACGATTTCTTATTTTTTTCATATAACGCGGTAACATATCATATAAGATACTCTTTGCAACAGAAATTGCATGTTCTATTTCTAAAGGGAATGGGCACTCCGCAAATAATTCTCTTTAAAAACCCTAAATAATATTGAAGTACTTGTCGTGAATACTTTAAAACGTGTAATCGATCCACGAATATAAAATGGCAACATCAATCCACGAATACACAGCATTATCATTCAATAACTCACAACATTTTTGTCACGCTAGGAATTTCCAGAATAACCATTGAATTTCCGTCTAAAGACAACGGTGTGTAAACATTGGAAATTGTGATTGCAAGCCGGAAGAGTCTATCGTATTCGAACGGAAGTACTCTGTTATCGTTTCTAACTCGCACCTAAACTAATTAGAAATATTTAGGGTGATTATAACAAAAATATCATTCTTACTTGTTTTGACGTATACCCTAAAGAAATTTATTTACTATAAATCATAAATATTTATATTTTCCACTGTTGTCGGCGTTTTTTCCAGCGTAACTGATTTCTTCACGTCTGCTGTTCCACTTTTTTTATTTTTTTATTTATTTTTATTTATTTAGTCAAAAACTGTATGTGACGTATGGGGGAGAAAATCATCTGAGCACGCTTTCTTGAGTTTCAAAATCACTTCCCAATAATTTAACTATTAATAGTTGAAAAATAGTCGGACCAATTAAAAAGTCGGAACAATTTAAATTAAAAATTTAAATTAAAAATTTAAATTAAAAATTTAAATTAAAAATGTAAATTAAAAATTTAAATTAAAAAAATAAATTAAAAATTTAAATTTAATTTAATTAGTCGGAACAATTTAAAACCATAAAACAAATCTCCACTATGCAACCAGCTTCCTTGTGATTGTTTCTAGTAGAAACATTCAACTAAACTTTCTTCAGAATATGAGATGTAACGATTAAAGCTATATTTTTTGTTGTCCTGCTAGTTAAAACTGTCTGATCAGCAAACTGTCTGTCAGAAGCTTACCAGATTATTCAAAATCGGGATCATTTTCAACGTTGCAGCATTAGGTGTATGGTTGTGTCTTTTCTGAACTTTTTACGCATTCCCATTTGTTCCGCGTATTTTCCGAAGCAGGTACATTGAATAAATGATTCTTTTAATTTTTGCGAAAATGAAACATCTGGAAATTTCCATGCAGAGGTCACGTGACTTTTCGCAAAAGGTAGCATCCATCTACATATGCCATTTTCAATTGTGGAATCATAGTTCTAGTTCGCAGTACTTAATATTGAGCATCTACATTTATTACTTGTTTTTCCCTCTTCATGTGATCGCTCTTAAGTTTAAGTGAATTATATTTTCATGAATCTTTGATTCATCATCATCATCATCATCATCATCATCATCATCATCATCATCTTATTATTATTATTATTATTATTATTATTATTATTATTATTATTATTATTATTATTATTTTAAATGTCATCTGTAATAGGTACCGTAGCTCCTCCATACGCCCCTATGTGCCGTGTATGAGTTAACGATATAAGCTTCACATGTTATTTTGATAAGTGAATATATGCATTATCTGACAAGTCAATAGATAGCACCACGATAAGACTCCCTTTCAAAGTCGTGACCAAACGTAGCATGTCATCATCATTATTCATTTATTCAGCTTTCTTTACAACGACACATGATATATATTCACACACATGATTACAAAAATTCTTCTTAAAAACTTCACCCCTCCCTCTAAACATTCTTCTCTCTTTTATTTCCTTGACTTTCCTTCCTCATTTTGACAACTCCTCGTTCACATCATCATCTCTTAGACCTCTCCACCTTTCCATAATTCAACAAGATTATTAAATATTATACTTTCTCCTCCTTAACATTTTCTAATCCTGCTTCCTCTCTTAGTTTCTGTATCATCTTTCTTTCAACTTCAATTATCATAAATACTTCTCTATCACTTTGAACCATCTTCATTATCCATTCTCCAACTTTCCCGCATCCTTCAACCACATGTTCTCCTGTCTCCAACGATAATTCAAACAGTCACTCAACATCCTTTAATGCGAAACTCTAAAGTATAAACTAAAAAAAACGCATTTAGGAAGACACAGAATCACTAATCACGCATTTTTCGATTAGAAAGAAATCTGATCTTTCTACTCAACGAAATTTCGCGTTTTTTTCTTTAAATGAAAATTGATAGGCTCTAAAAATGAGTCATGGGCTCTTATCACGTTTTCTAGTTAAAATATAAAATTCAATTGTATTACAAATAATAGAATAAATGGTTATCTGTTGTCACTTATTCATTACATCATTTTTAACTACATGGAATGTAGTAGGTGTTGGTCACTTTCTTTGGAAAGTTGCAAACAATATATAAAATAGTCGTCGGTTCATGGTCGAACGCTAAAAGTGTACAAGTGCGAGATTAGTTAGTGAAGCGAATTCAGCACGTTTTGTTATATTCAAAGATAAATGAGCGCTTTTTAATTAATTATTAGTGCGTATATATAAAGGTAATGCCTAGAAAGCGCCTGATATCATACAATAAAATCAGTTGTTATAATTATTTCATGTATTAGGTTTTCGTGTGATGTGGAATAGTAGGATTTATTTACAGTACACAACGCACACGGAAATATCTTTGTAAATACATGACAGTTCTATAACATTTTCAAAAACATATTTAACAAAGTGATTCTATTGGTCCAAGATTTGTAAAACTCTCTCACTTTGTTATTCTTAGGAAACAAGAATTGAACGGCGTTTCTGCTGCTCCTCCTTTTGTGCGATGGTATTCAGATAGTTCAGGAGTTTAGATGGTTGTTATATTTATTTCTCTCAATATATACTGGGCATAGGAAATCCCTCTGTTGGTGGCTTACAACCTTATTCAGCTGTTGTGAAATGGAAATTCACCCTATCCCATTTGAACTAATTTCAAGACCTTATGCTACTTTTTTAAAAGATTTTTTAAGATCGCATCGACATCTAGGTCATGAGCGACCACTATTGGAGTTAACGTTATTGTAACTATGAAGATGATATGGTGATGATGAGGGGTGAAAGTACGAACACAAATACAACCATGCCCGAGGCGGGACTCGAATCCACGATCGCTACGTCTCTACTGCCTTAGCGATCTCGGCCACCGGATTGAATGAAAGTTATTTTATTTTACGTGAAGAACGATGTTTTTAAACGTATGCTGTACGTCAATATTAATGAAAGCTTGTACAAGTTACCGTCAAAACATTACGTCTGCATGAGTAAAAATTACCTCTAAACACATGTAAATAAAATTGTATACTTTTCCTGCCTAATAGACGATGGTGATCAATAAATAACCTACAAACGCGGGTACTTCTGACAGTAATTAAAGACGTGTGAAAAAAATAGAAGGCGTACTCGAAATTATTAATGTAGATATCTCTCTTAAATAAATGAAACTCGAGATGTTTGTTCAACTACTGAGCATGCTAGTAACATATATCTGCAGCTTACAGCTTCCGGGGAAAGCATATGAATGTAATTCCAAATATTAACGAAAGTAAAACCTAAGTTTAGGTAAGTAAGTGTACTTAAACGAAGGTTAAACCAGAAAATGAATCCTAATTATGTTTGCCAGTTGATGGAAAATATAGTTTGTTGAAGAATAACATACAGGTAATACACACAGGTAATATCGTGTAAGATTGACTGATTTTTCATATTTCTGGGCGCGTCAATTGCTTTGGTTATTAGTCCCATAAGTGTAGTGCATCATTTTCTCGGAAGATGGCGATGACCTTCCCCCGCTGGATGGCGAGATACGGCGCCGACCTACCGTCGGCTAGTGGGGTTTTCCCTTAACCAAGACTGGGAGCACCAGCGGGGCACCGCCCCAGCCGGGACAAGCTCTAAGCTCCCGACCGGTCTCTCGGAATATGTGGTAGTGTACTGCATGTTAGTGTAAGTGTATGTAATGGGAGATGATAGGACAAGGAAGAGGAAGGAAATATCGCGCGCGGTCCGTGGCCCGTTTGGTAGGGTACTGATCCTGGTGTTGATCGGAGAAACCACGGAAACTACCGACTAGAGCAGCCGACCGCTAGAATTCTCCTCCAGACAGCGACTGAATTCGACCTAGCTGAAAAGTAAGTGTCGAAAATCCTGCCACCGTGGGGAGTGGGAACCTAGGACCTCCCGGTCAGAGGCGCAGCAGTGACATCAGTTGATGCACTGAGCTACTGCTCTCGGTAATCGTGTAAGCAAAACGTGTATTTTGGAGAAGTGAAATTAGATTTACTTCAAAATACTACCATCTTCCTTACACCCAAATCTTCAATACAGATTCGTCTGCCACCGAACACAAACTGTGGGCAGAAGTCTCGCGTAATAGACATTTAGATCTTCGTTAGGCATCGAGCGAATTGCACTTTAATGCAAAAATTATAATTACCTTGCGTAATATCATGTCAAAATATACTATTCAAGTGATCCGGAATGGTGACAGGAAAGAACAAAACTAATACTCCAATGAACATCTTTTATTGATTACATGATATTACATTGCGAACGGAAATTTGTTTCCGATGTTTAATTATAGCCATGGAAGTGAATCGCAAACTGAAGTTGGAGCGAACGCTGGCCCGGGACGATGCTATCCCTGCGGGGTGGACGGCAGTATCTGGTGGTGGTTGCGACGGCGGCGGTGGTGGTGGGGTGGTGGTGGAGGAGGAGGAGGCCGTATGCAGAGTTGTCAATGGGGCTGGCGGGGATGGAAGAGGCAAAGTCAAGTAGGAGCGATTGGTGACCCAGGGCGATGCTGACCCTGCCGCGTTGGACGGCAGTGTCTGGTGGTGGTGGGGACGGCGGTGGAGGAGGCGGATGAGTAGGTCGAGCACACAGTTGTCGATGGGGGTGGCGGGGATGAGGGGGCGGGGATGGAGGAGACAAGCTAAAGTAGCAGCCAACGCTGGCCCGGACTGATTCTAACCTTGCCGCGGTGGACGGCAAAGTCTAGTGGTCGCAGCGGCGGTGGCGGGCAGTAGTGGTGGTGGTGGTAGTGGTGGAGGAGGAGGAGGCCGGGCGCGTAGTAGTTGATGCAGGTGGCGGGGGTGGAGGTGGTGGAGGTCGTGAGGGTAGCTGGGCAACCGAGCGTGGCGGGGGCCCTCTGCGCACTCCTGGGGGAGGGGGAGGGGGCGGGGGTGGGGCAACTGAAAACGGCGGGGGCCCCCTGTGATGCCTCTTCAGATAGCGGTCATCGCGGGCTTGGCGTATGCGAGGTGCTCCGACCCCCAGCAATCGGGCGTCCTCTCCCACCAGCATCTCGGTCTGGCCCTGTGAACGCATGCACAAAGAATTAACCGATGCCTTATTATTTTGCAATCAAAACGTACGAGTTTTAACACTTGTGTCGTTCGTGTAATTTTTAACCCGGTGTTGGAGTCATTTCAGGTGAGCCATTTGAGTGAGTAATTTTAGGTGAAAAAAATCACCCCACAGTCTGCTTCGTACTAAAACAATATTCCTCTATCGCTTTGAACTCAAAAGTATTGATACCCGTAATAGGTGTTTTTCTTGTAATATTTCAATGTCAGTGTTGCCTGTATGCCTCCAGAACTTTTGTGCATTTCGAAGACTCGAGCATTTCGAATCGTTGTTAGTCTAAAGAGGTGATTGAAGTCATTTTATAACAGCGAGTGCATAGCATTTCTCAGACCCGGCTTGTGAGGTTGGGCGGCATTGTAGGGCTAAGCTACAGGAATATATTGATATGCTTCTGAACTCGGTCGAATCACAAAATTGCAATTTTCATTTCTATCATAAAAAATATTTTTGTTTTCAAAATAAACTCAACGCTTCTACTAGCTTCAATTACAATCATCTGCATGAAAGAGAAGATTCGTTGATAAAACTGTTTAGTAACTGTCTATTTTTTTTTCAGGGAAACGGTGTTTTTCAGAATTGACCAATTGGTGGCCCGCTGGGCGCATGCGAGGTCAACAATACTTACAATTCACATAAATGTGAATCGCCCGAGCAATGAAAATATGGCCCGCAACCACATAAGGGGTTTTAGTTATGTTTAGTTTGTCCCTGATAACCCTCGGAAGAAGTTGAAACTTCATTGTCTTTTAACGTAACTTGTGGGTTGAAAGTAGATTTCAACTCAAATCTTCATCCACTCATATTCAAGTCGTTTTTTGTGGTTTGTACTGTGAATTTGTGTAGACCATGGATCGGGAGTGTGAGGGTAACTGGGAGCCAAGTGTCCACAACTATCAAGTTATTTAACTCATTTGAAAGGAAGAATTTAACATTTTTCTCATAATTATGCATAATTTAGGGGCAAATGTTTATTATTCCTCGAATTTTTAATAAAAAAAATATAGTGGAAATTCTGCAGCATTCCACTTCCGAAAATGTGTCGAGCTATTGTTCCGAGTAGCATGAAGAGTTGAGCATCAAATACGAGCAATATTTAACCAAAACTGACAGTGTTGAGAAGAATGGAAGTGAAGATTAAAAAAAAATATCAGATGGCATGGCATAACATTGGCAGTGCAGATATATTATGAGTAAATATTTATTATGCAAGTGAGTCATGCATTGATTATGATATTTGTATCAAAAATAATTTACCATGTGAACGTAAAAAGTGAAGATCTAATTGTTAAAATTATTCAGTGCCGAAGAGTCCAAAGTTGACACTGCATGCTCCAGTGAAGATAGGTTGCTGTATGCGCTGAAAGATTGTGCAATTTCTAGAAGAATGAACCTAAGTAGATCACTCATGCCCCCATCAAGTATGAATTCATCTTCATTTGCTCCTCGTACGTTAATTATTGCTGAGCCATCTGTTGCTTCACGTTCATCATCCTTCATCAGGGAACATTCAGTATAGTTCATGTTCTTATTGAACTCCAAGCATACAGCTACTTCTGCCAGGAACGCGAGTAACAAGAAAAATATTGTAGTCTTCATCCTGGAAACACAAATATGCATTTCTTGTTATCGGTATGTTAATCACCATTTATTGTGTGATAACTTATTGTATTTTTCGTGTAATATTTTTAAACGTAAGTCGCTATAGTGAAAGATTTAGCCCGTTCAATATTTAGCGTAAAATGTCATCGCTAGAGATAGGATTTTAATGCAAATTCATGTTATTTAAGCTTCGTAGAGATTTTAAACTTTGTAAATATATGTTTCATGAAAAACTCGTTTAAAAAATGCATACTTTTCCCCACATGTTTGGATGTTTTGATAGTTTTTTGAAGAAATACATGCATAATGCATGTTTGGATTTTTAAAAAAATTAATATTGCATATTTAGACTTCTATCTAGCATATTACGTGTTTTTTATTATTTCTCTGCATCGTGCATATTTGAATTTCTTGATAGTGCATGTTTGCATGCATATTTTGTAGCATTTGATAATGCATGGAAATCCTGTTTCTAGTCGTCACATACCACATGATAAAATTACAATGGTTGGCATTCACTGATTTAATTTTGTTTCCGTAGTTTTCTTTCAACAAAAATAAATAACATACGAAAGCATTCTTTTTGTTTGAATATCACAATATCGTGATAATCATAGAAATGGTTTTCTTTCTTAACAGAGAAATGTACTTTTAAAAGAATAGTTTAATTATGAAAAAATACAAAACTTAAATTATGTCCAGTATCAAAATACGAATTGAGTTTTATATTTTGGTACTTTTGTATATTGCATAAATTTAAATATCACTATAAAGAACTTATTTCGTTTTATCATATTAATATGTGAGAAATAAAACAATTTCATTCATTATTTGAAACGAATACATTCGTATACTCTTAGATTATGGTTGACACTTCTTTGAACTAAAAAATATTCACCAACCTGGTCAAATAGAATCAGATCAGTACTTCTTGTTCTTCAGTCTGCGAATCTCGAACTTGCCCGCGTGTGTTCTACAGTTATAGTGAGCCATAGGGAATTTCCCATGTGTTTATTTACCACGGAGGGTACTGTTATTTATGGGACAGGAACTGAATTTCCGTAACGAGCATCTAATGGCTATCGCCACAAGAAACCACTAGTAATAAAATCATTCCACCATTCCTAGGCAATAAATTAAACTTCACAACCTACATTTGAATCACATTACAAATCTTCATTACATCGCAAATGTAATTTTACTATTTACATTGTATGATGTAGAGGGGATATATTGCGGTTAATAATAATGTAGAATTGAAGTCATGAATCTTGTTACACATGAATTGAGTGAATGCATCCATAAAAGTAATAATAAAATAGTGAAATGTGTGATAACATTTTTTTACACCACCATAAAAAAGTAGCATGAGAGAAGGAAAAATAGGAGGAAGGAAGGAACAATTTCATTGAATGAATAGGAATTTATGCAATGAAACAAAAATACTTACAACTCTATTATTTGAACAAAATAATAGCTCTTTATCAACATCTCAATCTGAATAATAGCTCTTGTATTCACTAATTTTCACTGAATCGTTACACCTGCCGTTTTTGTTGGTAATAATTATTTTATCAGAAAAGCTATAAAAAGCACAGATTCTATCATTGTAATGGTACCGGTTTTGTGGGCTTATATTGCATGCTTATTTAACAAGTAGTGGGAAAGAATGACATTTTCTGGAATAAGTTTTAGATTAGGGTAAGAGGTTAATGACGATTTGAGTTAAGTATTTTGATTGGGAGGGGAGAACTCCATCAAGTCCGGGAGACTTACTGTCGTCTATTGCCATTGACGGATGTCGTGTTTCGTCGTCCGTCGTCGTCCACATCTATTGATGTTTCGGGGATAGTGAGAGGAATTTTAGGGGTTCCTGACCAGGGATAGATATGTTCATAGGAGAAATGTAATCGGCCAGAGATTTCGTTACGGAATCGGTTATTCATTGTGAGTTGAAGGTGAGTGTGTTGGGTGACGTAAGGAGGGGGGATATGATAAGATTCTCACGCACAGCCTTGATGACTTAAAGGATTTGATACCATTATACGTTTATGATTTTGGAGAGGGAATCTTCCGGACATCAGACGATATCAAGTAAAGGTTTGATATTGGATAGGATTTTCCGGTGGGTGAAGGACTGTAGGAGTAAAAGAAATTATTCCAAATTTTATACTGCAGAATGGGATTTTTGGGCTTCTTGGGGGTGTGCGTAAGGAGTTAATTGTCGACAAGATATATAGTTTCTAATTCCCTTGAGTCAGTAGTAAATTTCTATTTACACAATGACACCTCACTAATCTTTTATTATATCTCATTGACGCTTCTTTGGGAGTTTGCGAGTTAGTGTGGTGAGGTTCCGAGTTTCGGCATTTGCGATTGACCTTGAATCTGTGCAATGTATAATTTACAACGCATTATGCCAAAATGCTTCTCGCACAAGCAAGAGGTGCCTGACACTATGACAATCAACTTACTTTTACCAATTCCCTTTGACTAACGTCAAAATTAGTCGAATGATATCCGATATGATTCGTTCGTCATTAAGAGGGCATAAACTCCGCCATTTGCAATTTAGTCATGCTTCGAACTTCCAGCTTAACACATATATTGGCAGATATGACAGCCTAGTTTGTACCTCGAATAAAGTTATTTTAGACTGAACCTAACCACCTGCTGGAGATAAATTAGGCGCAGCCAGCTACAGTCACAGGTATGATTGTAAGCAATCAGTATGTGCCACTCGCCGCATTCGATTGCCACATTACTCTGCCGCGCACATCTCTAATTGCAATGCACGACATGTTCTGCTGGCCATGAAGAATTTTTTTTTTGGACACACCTCGTACTAGTTCACAATCAGATCAATGTTTCGGTGAATATTTTCTGAGTAGAAATGGTGCCAAAACAATTATTATGAAAGTAAAATAACATATTTTTATTTATGTGATTGCATGTAAAAAAATACACAACAATAAATTGTATTAAATAGTAAAAACTGGCATTTTCATAACCAGTTGCTCATTTTTTCATTTTACTCTACGTAGGCATTACAATAAAACTACAGACCATCCAGGCATAAAGTACTCAATCAAACCCGCAATCAAAAATTTTTACTAAAAAACTTTTTTAATGTATTTATCAATAGTTGCATCACCATTATGTTATGTGGTTATGTTTGCTGTTAATAGAAGCATCATAAGGGTTATGTTCGCTTTGTTGGTGCATAATATGAAACTTATTACGTTCTTGCTCAGGAAATATGCAATATCAGTATGCTTGGTTTACATCAGCATTTTTCTCCATCACAGGCGTGCACAAGGACAAGAGCGAGAGCTAAGGGAGTTCCCTAAGAACGTCGAAAGGGTGCCACGTACCCCTACCATAATAAAACATTTTATTTTCATAAATATGATCGATTGCTGACTTTCTCTTTTTATGTTGACAATTTGAGGAACTGATATTATCCGCGCACGTTTTCTTAAGCCCTCGCTTCGCTCGTTGCGTGAGGAGTGGGAGTTTGGTTATTTTGACAAGGAATTTTATATCAAATTTGTAGTTCGTTTTTCGATGCAATATAGTTTCTATTACATGGGAGCGAACCTTTCTGGTGATCAGATTTGGTCCACAATGCTTGTTGCTATTATTTATTCTTAATTCAACTAATATTGGAAAAGGAGGGGGTAGGTATTCCAGGCATCAATAAAACGTGCGTGTATAATACTCATCGTTTCAGGAAGAGGTTCTCCAAACCATCTGACAACCCTGTAAATGGTTCAACATAAAATCAATTTCTTGCATCATTGAAGTCGTAATTTAATTCTATTCCAAGTATGTTTTATTTATTTAATAATAAAATATCCTCTGAAAACAAAAAAATAACTGTTTAATTGAAATGGGGACCAGAGTGGCTAACAATTAATTTACCACTCCTCTTTTTTTGGCTGCGGTCACCTATGCTCCCAGAGGTTCAAATATTTGAATGGTTCTTAATTGTCGGATACCAGTGTGGAGAGAGCAAGGAACGCAGCACAGCTGTTCGTATTTTTAAGATTATCGGGCTAAACAATTTATTTTACTACAATTCGAAATCGTCGTCATAGGTAATTGGTTGCAGAAAACATCGACGTTCCCATAAATACCATAAACACGTTTCAATCTTCCTTTACTGTCTATCAATGAAGAAAACAGTTCCTCGTTTAGAACCATATAGTTGATGGTAAACTATGTTTTTCAAAAAAGACTCTTTTGTAATTCTACGGGAAGGATTGTGAGCCTGGAAAATGTTCAAACTCTACAGTATGTCTTCGCCACACCTGAAGAACTGAAAATAGCTTAACACTAACTTGCGTGATATATAGGATGAGTCACGTAACTTAAGCACCTTCTGCAGTTTTTGAACGGTTGAAGTTATTGCAATTTGGTTTTCACGGAAGGAATGGTGATAATTATAACATGTATTCATTCTTAGTTTATCGGTTTTATTCTATGAGATATTGAAGTAACTGTTTTTTTCAAATGGAATTACACATATTTTTTAGTCTATCATCGCGAACGTCAAACGTCGAATCCAATAATACACACATTATGATAGATTAGATGAGTAATTTTTTGAATAATTTTGATTTTTTGCAATTCGTATTTAACGGATATTATAATGCCTCAAATGCACATTAACAGGAAGAGCCCTGCGTGACTTTGGTTGAGGGACTGTTACATTTAAAATATACGTTAAACACGAGTCGCAAAAAATCAAAATTACTCAAAAAAATGCTTATCTGACATATGACATGTATATGTTGGATTCGTCGTTTTACTCACGTCGTAATAGATTAAAAGAATATATATATATATATATATATATATATATATATATATATATATATATATATAACGTTGGATCATTACAGTATGTATACAATATATATATATATATATATATATATATATATATATATATATATTGTATACATACTGTAATGATCCAACGTTTCGAGACCAAAAACCCCATATGCAACGTTGCCAAAAGGTGGCAAAGAATAAACACATATGTGGAGTGCAACGGTGCTGATAGAAACATGTTTGTAAATCCAAATTAAAATAAGAAATTATAGCATGTGAAATTTAGGGAAAATTGAATATAATCATCCGATAGAGCAGAAATTATAGAACGAAATAAAACAAACGGCATTTAATTCGGTTAACACATTCGGAAGTTATAATTTGAAATATATTTGGAATTTTTAATAAAATGAACAGGATATGGCCATTGTTGTGTTAGAAAAGAAACATTACGAACAGGGTTTTTGAAGAATAATTACCAAACGCACGGACCGATTTGGTTGAAACGTTGGGAAAGAATAGAATAAAATACGGGGAAGACGACAAAATTAACATCAACTTTGTCGCATTTTTGCCAGCGAAGTAATCATAAAATATGTGGAAGTTGGAATGAAGTCATTAGTGTAAACAAACGACGCCATGCTGAGAAGTAAGGAAATCTTCCAGACCCAACAGAGCAAGCGTGTGTCAATTATTTGTGACAAAAATCGGTAGTAACAATGTAAATTGTGAAGAAAGGAGGCAGATGTGAGGCAGATGTGTCAGGGACATGGTGATGAGCGCTTCGTGTACGTGAAATCGGTGTGTCGTTAGTTTTTTTGGAAAGTGTAAAATAGTTAACGAGAAGTAACGTCGAAAGATTTATAAAAATTTTAGAACATTAGAAAAGGGAGCAAAAATTTAAATTCATTGAATTCACGTTATTTTATTAGTAAAACTTCAAGCAATTACGGATAATCAATTACGTTGTATTCTAGTGTGAGGAAATTTGGCGCGGTAAACATTTTTATTATGGGACTTAACTGAATCAATACACATCAGTATAATTTAGACGATTATTTTCCAAAATAAATGGAAATAAGCAATAGAACTTTTCAAGAGGTGAAACATAGTGGTTGACGAGAAGTGATTCTCGGAGGCAACCGCGAGTAAGAGTGGCCGTCGACTGACATCGAGGAGCATTGGACAGCGGACACCGGACGTCCCAGTACGAAAGATGAGCTGAAAAAAGGGAAGTGAAACGCATATGCATGTGTGTGTGTGTGTGTGTCGGAATTCCTTGAAATGCTTCGTATCAAAACGCATCCCATAATTAAAAAAATTTTGTTGAAGATCAAGTTTTGTTAGTAGGAATAAAGTAGAAATAGTTAGAGGAAAATAGGGAATGCGCATTCGAGGGATGAATGTGATTTTGATATTGTCTGTGTTAGTGTGTATGAATGATTTTTTTGTTATTGTGTATTATCTTGTTGTTGTTTTTTTTGTTGTTTGTGTATGTTGATGTTATATGATATTATATGTTAACGTAGAAAGGAAGACGGTGAATTATCGCCGTAGAAATGGAAATAGAGTGAAGTTAGAAACGTAAATAAATGATCGAACCAGAAATGCGGTTCGTTTTGGATCAATTGAGATGTTTGTAGTAATTTAACCTAGCACGCACAATCTAGTTACCTCACTGCGATTCCTGTATAGGAACGCCACAGTATCCACGGCAGTAGATAGTTAAAAGGGAAAAGAAAAAAGGGGATTTATTATATATATTTGATAAAAGCGCGGGCATAGATAACGTAGAGAAGTTAGAGGATAAAATTAATGAATGATAAATAGATAGCTGAGAATAAATAAATAATAGATGAAAGAGTAGGATTCATTATATTAAATGGCGGCCCAACGGTGGGGCAAATAGAATAGATAGTAAGAAGGAAGGGGTTCATTACAATACATACAAGTGATAAAACGAAAACAAATACATGTATATATTAGCCCCATTCCCTCATGCACTTTCGTGAAAACTGTATTACAATAACTTCAGCCGTTAAAAATTACAGGAGGTGCTAAAGATACGTGACTCACCTGTATATTACACTCCGTATTATAGTTATTTTTTAATATACAATTTTTCTTTAATCATATTGCAATTTATTTTAGAGTCCACCGTTGATTACTCTCGCCCATTGATGTTCTCCGGGTACTGGAATGCGTCTGTTCAAGAGACGGTCTTTGAGAGTGGTGCTGCGAGTGGTGCTAAGCACGCCTCGCGGGTGGGAACGGGCGTGGTGTGGCGGAAGGCCAGCCGTAGTAAGGGGGCGGGTTCGGTTTCTTGACCACTCGACGCACCGACCTTCTTTTGAACTCGGCCTGCTCTCCGACAGCGGGGCTACCTCGATCTGCATCCTGAAAAAGAAGAATCTGTGGTAAAGTGTATTCAGAATAAAATTTCCATGTGTCCTCGTCTCAAAATTTCTGCCACACAAATATTAATATTAAGCAATAGTCGTTAATATTAAGCAATAGAGAGACTGAAATTAGGGAGAAATTAGAGAAACTGAAATTAGGGAGTGGGAAAACAGCACTGGTTAGTACGAGCAGAGCCTAGACTGGAGAGAAATAAATAATAAATCAATAAACTAACAATAATTAAGTTAGTCAGTATGTTATGTTAGGTTAGTAAACTGTACAAAAAAAAGTTATAAGTGTAGCCAATTGTTAAGTATAAGTAGATAAGTAAGTCAATAAAAATAAATAAATTAACTTAAAATAATTAAAATAAGTTAAATAAATTAAAATTAAATTAATTAAAATAAGTTAAATAAATTTAAATTAAATTAATTAAAATAAGTTAAATAAATTAAATTAAATTAAAATGAAATAAAAGGAAACGGTTAAAATAAAACACATTAGGAGGCGAAGGGAAGTAGGAATCGGAAATGTTAGGGCAGAGGCGTTGGTGCGGACGATTTTCTGTGGTGCTGTTTGTTTTCAGGTGCGGAGGAGGCAAAACACTGGAAGGAGAATGCCTGACGCCCGCGCCAAATAAATAAATGGTTTAAAAACCGGATAGATTAGCATGTACTCGGCTTCTGACGGCAGGTTTTTCCCCCTTCAGGGGTTTTCTCCTCAGCCGTACCTTATGGTCTCTTTTCCGCGGCTTTGATGCGAAGGAGATACCATTTAGGGTGAATACCAGAATTCGAAAGGTTAGAACGCGGTAGAATGTAGGTATTGTAATGGCTTAAAGGCCTTCGGCCTAGCCACATTGCATCAAGTTTTCTAATTTGTCTGTAATAATTATCTATTAAATATATAAAATAAATATTAAGCAATAGTCTTAAGCAATAATAAATAATAATATCAAAAATAATAATGTTATAATATAATAATAGCAAAATAATAGTTAATATTAAGCAATAGTCTTAAGCAACTGAGCACCGTTCTTTGATTTTTACAAAATAGCCAAGGGATGTTTGCATTTTGCTGATCTTTTTCACAAGAAAAACTAAATCATGTAATGGGAAAATTTTCTTGCATTCATAATTTTCAGAAAATGCCCAGTGATAAATATTGTTGATTAAATTACGTTAAACTATTGTGGATTGGATGTGAACTACTGGATTTAATTACACACGTCTCATTTTCGGTGTGAATCCTAGCCTCTTGAAATTTTAAGATATATCGCAAATTTACGAGGCATTTTTTAATCATATGGGTTCTTAAGTCTTGAAGATTTTCTGCATAACTTTATTCAATTGTATTACATCTTTGAATTATGTGATATTTTTTAAAAAATCGTAGTAATTATAGAGTAATAACATTAAAACGACGAAAACTTTGGTGTAATGGTATCATATATTTCAATTATTTATTAAAATTGTGCAATTTCGAGTTATAAAAACAATTACCTGCAACATTAGGAAATTTGGCTATCTTACCGACTCAGGCACAAGCTTATCTTTCATTTTCTTAATATTTATTTCTATTATTTCTTTATGGATACATAACCAATACAATTTTAAATCATCTTAAATTAATGAATTTTTACTTGCCAATGAGAAATAAAAATGCGTTTATAATTTTCTCAGTAACATTACTTCGTCCTGTTTAAATTTTACGAACATTTAGATAAAATCTCGTTAATTTAGTTCTGAGAAAGATTTTTTTAATGGCTCTAAATGTAATAACATCGGGGTTCTAAGTTTGTTATCATAATAGTCATAATGTTTTGCTTTATTTAGTTTTAACCAATATGATGTATTTTGAAAGCCAGACTGAAAAACAAATACTCGTATTTTTGTTTTGAATATACATTTAATAATTTCGCACAATTTCTACAGTTAAATATTACTTTTGGGATTAAATATTCCAATTAGGGTAGTATGTTTGTTCGATAGACCTCAATGAAGTCTTAAAAGTACTATAGATGAAAGTAAAATATCTGTCCTTCCATATGGCATGAAAATAAAACTGTCTCTTACCGACCTAATTTGTAAATAAGTTTTAATTAATATATGTTCGTATAGAAAAGCTTTTGCGGGCATAGACTCTTTTTTAAATTGCACAGGCACACAAAAAATAAAAGATTGTCAGACCCGAATATTTGACACATGTTCCTCTATGTATGCCGATGTCTGCTGAATCCGAATCTGATGCCAGAATTTCGCCACCACCCAGCAGTTTTTTAAATCGCGAAAAACCACCGTGAAATTGTATTTTTTTGTTTTGGGGGATTTTTGACAGATCCAAAGACATGTCACATGTTTCTATACGTATTTTCACGCTCTAAATCCGAATCTGAAGCCAGAATTGCAACCTCCCTCCAGTTTTCTTTAAATAGACAAAAACCAACGTGAAATTGTTGATTGTAAATATGAGGGCGTTTTTTTGAAATTTAAAGAAAATGGAGTGTTGTGGAAAATTGTGGCTTCATTTAGCGCGTCGACATACATAGAGAAACATGCGTCAAGTCTTCGGGTTTGACACAATCCCCGAAACCAAAAATACAATTTCACGATGTTTTTTTGCGATTTAAAAATACTGGAGTGTGGTGGCGCAATTCTGTTTTCAGATTCGAATTCAGCGCGTTGATATACATAGAGAAACATGTGTCAAATCTTTGGATCTGACAACAACCCTTGAAAACAAAAATACAATTTTACAGAGGTTTTCTGCGATTTAAAAAATGGAAGGTTTCTTCGCAATTCTGGCTTCGATTCGGGGTCAGTGCGTCGACATTCATAGATTAACATGTGTGAATTCTTTGGTTCTGACAACAGCCTCCGAAAACAAAATACAATATACTGTGTTTCTTTTTTGTTGCGATAAAACAACTGAAGGATGGTGGCGCAATTCTGGCTTCATATTCGGATTCAGCGCTTCGAAATACAGAGAGAAACATTTGTCATGTCTTTGGGTCTGATAACTTTTCTTTATTTGTCTGTGTTATTTAAGTTATACTCTAAAAGTACCTTTTTCTTTTAATAAAACCATAGTAAGGTTTTAGACATAAGATGATTCTAATTGAAACATAGTTCGCCGGGCAGTTTGAGGAGTAATTGATAAACTGCTGCGAAATTCATTGCAACAGGAAGTATTAACTCTTGGCCTAGGAGTTCTGCTGTAAAAATCATGTGGTCAGTAAGTTTCTCTGTGGATACGATTGAAAACCCTGCTAACTTAAAAATTTGTGTCACACACAACCAGAGACTATTTGAAGATAATTCACTTTCCATGAAATCCATATGGACTGGTAAGTAACTCAGAAAGAAAAGTACAGGAGCCGATGTCAACCTAACCAATTGGAATTTCGTAAGGTAACGAAACTAAGGTAAACTAAGGAAACGTAAGGTAAACTTACGAAATTTAAACCATACGAGAGAGGAAATATAATATTAAGCATTGTTTTTATAGACCAATAATTCCATACTTCCATTAACTATTTACAAAGAAATATTTAAATGCTCCGTTCACATTACCAAGCAGATATTGGCAATGTATAGATTTAATAAATGATCAGAGTATTTGACTAATAACTAGTACGAACATAATATAATTTTGTTACTTGCGTAATAATGTTCGAAGTCTTTGTGGCGTTGATCATAGAATAACTTTCTTTGAGAATTGTCAGTCATACGTCACCTATACATCATTCTACCTTACTACTTAAATTGCTGCTTAAAGGGAAAATAAATTGTGAACTGGTGTACATTAATGAGTAAGGGAATGCTTAGAAAGCATTATCATTTTAGTATTAATAGCTCTGGTCATCTAAAGGACTACATTATGCTGAAGTTGGCATTTTGTTCATTTTGAGAAAAATTGCTCAGAGGCTCATTTTATATTAAAAGATAATTTTAAGTATAAAAGGTAAAGGTTGAGTCAGTCCAGATATCTTGCAACAGAAGTGATGTGATGTAGTGTTACCTGTGCCGTATGCTCTTGCTTTCCTGTTTTCAGGGTGTTATCAAGTGCGCCCTCAGACCTTGTCTCCTTGAATGTTGCCCCTTCCACTTGCTGTGCCAGAGAGCATTCTGCAGTGTACAGCACTAAGAACAGCGACAGAAAAAGTAACTTCTTCATCCTGTGAACCCAGAAAATTACATTTTATGAAAACATTTTTTTTCTTCTTTAAATGAAGAAATAAAGTAAAATCAAATAAGTATTTAAGAAAATTATTACTTTAATATTTTATTAATTATTTTAAGTATTTTAAATTATTTATTATTATAAATTGTTATTTTAAATTATTTATTATCATAAATTATTTTAAATTATTTATTATCATAACTTATTTTAAATTCTTCTTATTATTATTATTATTATTTTAATTATTTCAATTATTCACTTAAAGTGCATTTGTTATTTGTACACGTATGTGAAATGTGCTCAATTCTCCCACTAACCTCCCACTTTTATAGTAGTTCTATTAAACATATTGAATATTCTCATCAGGGCTACTCAGCAGAGCAGGAAACATCTTAATAGTTATATTTTTCATTTATGTCATTCGTTGTATCAGTCAAAAATTAAAATTAAATACATTTCATTTCAGTATTTGAACTTAAAAAAATATTATATTGACTTCTGAGTTGGAATACGTGAAATACATTTTTGACGAATTATTTTGAACTCCACGACAGTTATCAAGTTCCACGAATTTCATACATAATTTTTCTACAAAATTTATTTATTAAATTATATGGTATAAAATACATTATCTTAGTACGAAACGCGCAGTTCCCGCCATATTTGAGTAAGCCGTGAAAGTCGTGTTTCCGGTAAGGACTTGCATTAATAAGCTACCAATTTCCTATTGAGCCTACCTTTCTGCTGTCTGAATATAATTGGTAGTTCAAGAACTATACACAAATGGATACTAAAACACATATTCAGTTTGTTTCTTTCATTTCAATATTTCGGTGTTGGATCTTACAGGAAATGCTCGCCCCCACCAGGGAAAACCCATTCCCCTCCACAACATCTTCCGGTCGTTTGATTTCAACTGCGGTTTTCATTATTCCGATTATTCTCGTAAATAAAAGGTAATTCAAATCATGTGTATAAATTTAATTGTCACCTTGCCCGTCACTTTGTTGGATGCATTGCCGATCGGAGAATATGTTCCGCAGACGTACAGCTATCCAAATTGTGACCATGTTACTGAATAACAATGTATTTTTTATTAATTAAATTAGTTCAAAAGATTGGTTGCCACGACCGGGATTCAAACTCGGACCTTTTGGTTTACGCCCAGCTGCTCTAACTCCTAAGCTACTGTATAATTTTTTATAATGTTTTCATAATTCACGATAAAAAATCTTTTTAGTATTACCATCTTAGATCAATCAATTATTCTCAACTATCAATTACATTCCATGTAAAACTTTTTTTTTGTTTCTCGCGTATCTTATATATGTATATTATATAAGGAAAATGTAATTTGATATTGAAATAAGTATTATTGTGTGGAGAAAACGAATGGTGTATATCAGCATGAATCTAAATAATCATCAAAGCTAATGGAAGTAGGAACCCTAACGTTGAAAATAGCTGTCGCATATTCCGTTTACTAGCGATGATAAAGACAATTACTACAAAAAAGAAAATACTGCCAGTTTCAGTACATAAAAATACAATTTTTATTCCCAGTGTCTTTTCTAATTGGATGGTAAAAATTGCTCCAAAGGCGACTATTAATTTAAATAAATCGTGTGAATTTTACTTCCTCGAAACACTAAATTTTTACATTCCTAACCGTACATGTGTCGGTATTATGTTCAAACGTCTCCATTTTAATACATATGGAAGCATAAATTTTCGAAAAGAAAACAACACAAAACAGTTATTCTTTGACAATACAGCATCCATTTTCAATTCGGAGCGATCTACATGTTTCATTAAATATGTCAAATATTCAATATTTGGTAGAAATTTCATGGTTTCACCACATATTATAAAATATCTACACCCATCTAGCAGTTCAGTCATATTTTTCTCAGCACGCAAACACCGTGTGACATCTTTTCGCACGCAATCAAACCGTTAAATTCTTTGGCAGCCTCTCACAAAGCCAATGCAGAATTTTGTAATGTACTATAACCAGTGACTAATTTGGAAATACTATATTGCATGTTAACTGGCTTATGCAAAGTCAATACGACCATGTACCAAAGACCATTACCACGTACAGTATCATTTGTACGAAGATCATATATAACCTTACTAACGCATTTGTAAACAAATTATTTGTCCACCTGCAACTTATGTACGTATATGGTCTACTGATGTCCATACAAATCTCAAAAAGCCTTCAAACATTATTTTTTCTGCAAAATCACAATTGCCCCTTGGTTTGTTCGCAATGCCCTATTGTATCGCCATCAATCCCTAGTATTATTCGCAAAAGAACCAAATGTTCTATAGGTACACTACCGTTTACAGTACTGTATAAACTAGTTATTTTAACACGTTGTGTAGTCAGAATGCACTTTTGGTGGTTCCTTGATATCGAAAAATTAATGGAAGGCATGACGTCAGTCCCTCTATCTCCCTTTCTATCTTCTGCCACTTTCTTATCTCTCATGATTCTGATATTGCCAACCAGACACTGCCAGACATTAACTGTTAACATATTTGCATAGGAATTTAATTTCACGATAACGCTTTTCGATATTAATGTGAAATTTTTGTGTCAACACTGGCGAGTATGAATTGAATATCAATTTCTACTAACCTACGAGGTCGGCGCCGGATCTCGCCATCCAGCGAGGAAAGATCACCGCCACTCCCGAGAAATAAACATGCACTACACTAACGGGACTAACGACCAAATCAGTTGACGCGCCCGGAAACACGAAAAAATCAATCAATCAATCAATCAATCAATACTAACCTACGATGTTTCCCAAGGAAAGCTTAATTCCTTCTATTTTCGAGGGATTACCTTTCTTAGAGAGGTTATCTTTTCTCTACCATAGGATGTTTTAATGATATTTTGGGGAATCTTTTTCGCACCCTCCTTGCACGGCACTTTGTTATTAAAAACTTCACAAGCCCGTGGGTCGTAAGCGTTTAAACAATTTTAAACATTGTCAGATCATCCTCTTTCTGAAGTCAATTATTGCCGATTGCGCACAATTATACGATAATGAAAACACTGAAGTGATGTACTGTTTTTATTGAAGTTTTCTCGAAGAAATTTAGGATTTATTCGTTAACTGCAAAAGTTTAGTTGTTTGTTTAGTTGTTTTCCATCTGCAGATTTTCAGAGCATTATGTAATGCGACATACTGTAACATCTGCGAGTTTCAGTTATTAGTTGTAAAGTATTATATTGTCTGTTTAGCATGATGTCTCTTTCACCATGTTTCCACTAAGAAAACCGCTACATTACTTGCAAGTTCATTATGACACTCTTGGGGTTGTGACTTTATGTTTGCCTTAATTTTGTAGTTATTAATACAAAGGAAAGAAATTGTTTGCAAAGCAATTTTGAAATGTTTATCGAGGGGATTGTATTTGTTTAAGATAGTCAATTATGGTGGTATTAAGTTGGAGAAAAAGATGGCCTTGTAACCTTTATTGGATCATTTCTAAATTATAAAACATCACTAATAATATGCTAACAATTCTTTGGCATTTTCGATGGGAAATAATGAAAAATCCATCTCTCGATTTTATAAGATGACATAAAAGAACTCTCATGTATTTGTCTGTCACAAAAGAAGACATCTTTTAAGAATTATTTAAGAAACCTCTTCGAATCTTATTCTGAAATGGAAGTTTAATAACTGTATAATCCTACAGATAACAGTTTGAGGAACTTACGAGTGTCCATGCGTTCGTCATTTCAGTTAGAGCTCTTTCGGTCTATCTGCATGCGTTGCTGAACATGCGAGGTTGAACATGCGAGGTTGAACATGCGAGGTTGAACATGCGAGGTTGAACATGCGAGGTTGAACATGCGAGGTTGAACATGCGAGGTTGAACATGCGAGGTTGAACATGCGAGGTTGAACATGCGAGGTTGAACATGTGAGGTTGAACATGCGAGGTTTCATTTGACCTGACTGGATTCGCTGTTTATATTGTATATATATTCTTCAACACTTCATTATCATTTATTATTTATTATTACTATTATATTTGTTTTAAATAGAGAGGGACAGACGTTAACGTTGGAAAGAGGACATGTACTCGTACCATTGTCAGCACCAAGAGAAAGCGCTCTCTGGGATTAGCATCACAGATACGAATGTTCACAGCTTTTTGTGAACTCAGAGAGACGGGGTGGCCGGGCCAGACACCCCTCTCCCCCTGGACACTCAGCCCGTGAATGCCTCAAAAACCGCCCGGAGGTTGCATGTTTCATGCCAAATTTTATTTATATTTGTCTTGTTTTTCTTTTTGAAATGTATATTATGTTTAGTGAATATCTTAAGATAATAAAACTTTTGTCTTTTCCTCTTATAATTTTTATTATAAACACGATTTGTAAAAAAATGTATAAGACGACGGAGGGAGGGAATCAACAAAAAATACCTTCGGAACCATCGGGGATATTGAGATAAAATAAAAACTAAGTAGGTCTCATGGGTAGTACTTATATGATTAAATTTCCTGTTGATAGATTCAGTAAATTTTGAGTTTTCCCTTAGTTACTCGCGCTGGTGTACTTTGTACGTCACTGGAACTGTTATCGCCCTAGGTGTCAAATAACATCAGTGCGCATTCTAACATTTGACCTAACCTCTCAGAAGGCATTTAGCTGCATCCTCCTCGATACTCGATTGCGTAAGATTTACTGCAGTGGCTAGACGATTGTTTTTCCGTTGGAAAGTGTCCATTACGTACTCTCTACGCTTCAGCGTACTATCTACGCCGGGCGGGTACCAATGTGAGTTTTCATTTTCTTTTTTCACAGGATTTTAAAAAATATTGATATAATTAAACTACTTTTTTATTTTACATTAGGAACAATGCAATGATTAATAATTTGTCGGAAAAGCAGTTATGTGAATTATTACACGAGGGATCGTCAAGAAACGAAATTCGCGATGCTGCATGTGATTCTGAAAAGGAAGTTGCTGTAGCCAAGAGTGAACATGATACGTATACTGAGCTTGATAATACTAGTGATTATTCAAGCCACAATAAAAAATACAGAGATGATTTCATTGGTAAAGACACCGCTTGTGAGCAAAGAATAAAACATCGCTTATGAGCAAATTTACAAAAAATTGAAAGTCATGAAAACCAAGAATAATCACAGGAAAATTAAGAAGTCCAGAAGAGGGAGGGGTTTGTTTAGCTAACCCACCCCTACGGTCGTGGTCTCTCCCTGAGGACTTCAAAGAACGCCGGGACTCGGTGGCGTCGCGGCTCACCCTGTAAGTTTATTTACACCAAATGCTATACGAGTATAGAGTTAATGCATTTATTAAACAATCACAGCAAACTCGCTGTTTGAACATTTTCCAATTTTTCCACTCAGATATAAGACGTCCTGACCGATTGGCGGAAAATTTAGTAAGGCGTAGAAAGCTCTGGCCAATCACACAACCTTTTTCAAAATTTTAATAGATCCTCCTAGAACTTTTGGGTTAGAAGAGGGGAGAACACAGGCCTGCGGCAAGCTCGCTAGCGCCGGTCACAGGAGACGCTCTCGGGCTTCAGATGCGTTCGGGCGGGTGCTCGATAGAGAATCGGTCGGGCTGTTGCCCACGAAGTTAGTCGACTAGAGAGAGACGGGCGAGTGCCAGAGTATCTTGTTTTGGACTACTGCCCACAAAGTTTTGAGTTTATTCTTAATTTGATTTATAGAAGTTTGTTTCGTTGACCTTCGAACACACTGCTATGCGCCGATGAAATTACTCTCTCTACCCGGTCACACTAGTATTGCATGATTTTCTTAAATTACGTGGCGTAATTTCGATTAAATCAGAAATATTATTAACGGATAAATATCACGCGGGCCATCTCACAACTGGAAGCTGAGCTGTCGAGGCCTCATTACGTCACGGCTGTCGAGTTGGAGGGCGGACGGCGACCCACGGCCTCTGCCAGCAAAGGGATCCGGCCAGGTCAGGGGAGCCCACCCTGACCCCACCCTCCACACGAGAAAGAAAGTGAATCTTTACAGCTGGCAGCGCGTCCGTCTGCAACTAAATGGTGATATCAATGAAGCGCCGAGCCACGGCCTTCAGCAACGCCCCTCAGACAATACTAATAACAAAGACTCTTGGTTGATTAAAATTGGAATAATTCTCAGGAAGCATTGGCCGCGCATTGGCTTCTTCCTATTTCTTCGATTTTTTTACTTGTTTTAACCTTAATTTATAAAATTTTATTGTATTGATTTTGTACTCAAAATTAAGAGTTAGTGAAGAGAAAGTAACACCGCTGAGCTCATGTACAGTCCTTTAGCGAACAATTTTAGTAATTTAGGTAATTCATTTCTAATTCCTTTTTTTATTTTGATTAAATTTCATGTTCTTTTATAATCTTTTCTTCTCATTTCGAAAAGTAGCTGTCCATCCATCCACCACCCCTATTTCAGGCTCTCACCGCCTCCTGGGCTAGCCGGCACCTTGACTCAGGTAAGAGGGGAGTAATTAAATTTGGCTCACCCAACGTGCGGCCGAAGACACCGCCGTCCCAGTACAGACGAGACAGACAAACAAGTGATTTGATTTTGATTCGTTTAAGTATAATCGAATAACCAAGTAGAAAAAGTATTTAAAAGTTGAAAATTCGAAAATCACTGATGGGCACCTCAGACCTTATTACCTGTATATTGACAATAAAATCGTAAACTAATTAAATATTTTAAAACTGATGTATCATTAGTTGCAATGTTCTTGACAGGGTTATGATATCTATTTACGTTTTGAAGTATATTTTGATCCGGATAGTTAGAAAACTGCTTTCTAATGCATATTTATTTGCATTTTAATGATTTTTAAAATTATAATTGTATAAATTAATTGATAATTCTTCTATAATTAAAAATATCTTATGCAAATATGTTCATAATGACAATGTTTAATCACAATTATATTATATTGACTGTTATTTAATTCTTACTTCTTCTAAATTCTTAATTAGCTAACTACAAATTAATTTGAATAGAATAAAATTTTAAAATATTAGAAATGAATGCCATTCTGTAATATAAAATCTACTCACTTATGAGGGACGATAGAATATCAATTAGGCAATTACAATAAAACACAAAAGAAATGGTTACATGGTTATTTATTATCTTCTTGAAGCATTGTACATGTTGAGTTTGAACGATATTATTTTATAGACTTAATACATAAGTATTGGGATGTTGAATACCAAATGTTTATTGATACACCACATTTATGTTTAATGATAAATACAATTTATTTTTATATACTGGTGAGTGTCTCACTTCAGAACACTTCGCTGCGATAGTACTCCATTAAAATTTGAAATCTTCGCGTTATCCGATAGAACACTTGTAATTTTTCGTCGTATTGTGGGAAGTGGGGAAGATGGTGTCTTCTGTGACCTAGATGGTGTGGCGGCGCGGGGGTTTGGGACGAGTCGGAGGTGGGGTGGGTTTCGGGGGCCTGGGCGGGCGACCGTTCGGGTACCTAACCGCTGGGCGCCTTTTCAGGCTCGTCTGTCTGGCTACTCTGGAAGATTCTGACTCCTCCACAGCATCGTTCTCCAATAGGTCCTGAAGAGAGAAAATATTGTCCGTGAGCGTTTGTTTCATGCTGTATTTTCATAAACAACGTACAGAGTTAATTGGTGTTATTAACATACAAAAAAGCAATTTTTTCACTTTCCTTCCATAGCGATTGTAGCAAACACATGGAAGAATACTGAATAAGTGTCTTTCGGTGTTAATGACGTATACGATTAAAAATAAGTTATGACTTACCACAAATTTTTTAAAAACTCAAAGTGTGTATCAAATTTCCCCACTTTAAGAAGCTAATACGGTATATTGATGGGGTTAAAGTGATTCAGCTTGATATCTCTGTGAATTATCATTGTGAACAACGAGCGGGCTATAGTAACCTTTAACTGTGATGGTGAAAAATACTAACGTAACTGTGCTGGTGGGGTCTGAGACACCCAAGACAGGAAATAATTTGCTAAACGCAATATTTTTCAACGAAAAGTATATTTAATGCAATTTAACACGATGATAAGTTATATATTTCGGTAAAAGTAACGAAATTAAATATCAGCAGAAAAACATATCAATATTGATAAACGCAAAAGAACAAAACGAAATTTTTATAATGCTATTGAATTTCTGAAGCAGAATAATTGAAACAAAGTTTGAGTGTTATAAAACAAATTCGAAGCAGTTAATGAAAAGAAGTTTTGTGTTTCTGTCAGCGCCTCGTGGACAATATTTCTTATTTTCTTTAGAACTACTGATTGCAATCTAACCACGGGTTTATCCCGAAACTTGTTACTACTGTCCGACAACAATCCTAGGATTTCTTTGTCGGTGATTGTCGACATTTCAAATGCAAAGCTGCAATTAAAATAAAAAATAAACCCTTTGTAATATACAAAATGCATTTCCTATCCATATTCTAATAAACGATGTTGCTAAACTATCAATTTGTAAAAAATAATGTATTTAAAAAATTTACGTAACTATGCTAGTGGGGTCTAGGATACACGGAATCGTCCAAATCGACTGTAACTCATCACTGCTCAAACGTACCGTGATGATGGCTCGTTAGTTCACAAACCCCACGATTTGAAAGGATACACAAACTGCTGAGAAAATATTTATAAAACTATTTAAATAATTTTAAAAAAATATAATATAGTGGGTCTCACAGATCCCACCAGCACAGTTAAAGGATAATACACCTAAAGTTTTCGTCTCTCAATAGTATTTTCTTCATTTGTTTTTCTTCTGCTATGCCCAAATATTGTAACTTTTGTGTTTCTGCTGTATGGTCATTAGTAGTAGAAAATATTTCATATTATATTTTCTATTTTTGTTAATTATCAACAAGTAACAATTCTTAAAGTGTATCACAGTAGCACAAATTTTGCTGTTTCATGTTAATCCCGACTGACCCTACTAGTGTAATGAGCTATAAGTATCGCAAAATATCTCAATAGAATACGGAATTCAATATTTTTGAAAGGAGATCCCGAGAACTGTTACAATACGAATAATGCACAACGTTTTATCTACTTAGTTCAAATTCTCATTGATTATAATTTCGGGTTAAATTTGATAATTATTTCAATGAAAGGTGACAGATGAATTATTAGACTACTTGTTCAAACACTTTCCCTTTTCATTTCGATACTGACCATTGTTGTTGGCAATGAATAAAATGTAATTCAGATTTTTACTTATTTTATTATTTTAATTAAAAGATGGAAGAAAAGTTTTCATATGAAATATGTATTTTCTGTATAATGTTATTGTCCATCGCTTAAGATGCAGCAATAATTTTAGAGTTATATTTACATTAATATGTGACGCCATTTACGACGTATTTTGTGATTCTACTTAACCTATGCATTTGGATTGCTGGGATATAATATATGGTATATTTATATCCCATAGCAGACTTCTTTTCGATAATATATCTTCCAAAATGTGGTTGTGGAAGGACTTTGAAAACATTTATTAATTTATCGTAGTTCAAAAATATTTAATAGTTTTTCCATACTTCGAAAATTATGAGGTTTTACTTAAAATCAGATATAAGACTTTCTAAGAGTATACTTTGCTGTATTTGAGCAAAAAGATATAAAAAGAAGAAATTTGGAGCTGCATTTGATCAAATTTAAAATATATTTAGTATCTTCATGTAAAGTAACCTACAAACTTACAATATCAGTTTTCAATTCTCAGGGACTCGAGTGCTATCAGATCGATTGGGGAATATGTATTTTGAAGAAAATTCTGAGTACGCACTAATGTTGTCCAAAGAAAGACAGACGGATGGTCGTATACGCGTTTTAAAAACCAAAACAATTTTTTTCAGTATCTGGTGCCTTGAAAACTTGCATTTCAATTAAAATATATTAAACACAAAAATATATCATTTTATCTGAAGCTTTTCACAATTTTTATCTACTACTCAACAAGATGAATGGAATTCAGAAAATAATACTTTTCGGCCGAGGTACATGAAACTTATTTTCAGAGGAGCCATGCAACTATAAGTTTTATGTTAATTAAATACAGCTATTCTGTTTTCTGACAGAACTCAGTAGTTTGAGCGAGGTTTAATTGTAATGTTAATATTCAGATATCGTCCATTAAAAGGCTGTGAAACAGTGCGTTTCATAAATTGGAGAAAGAAATGTTACATTCTCGAAAAAATGCCATTCTCTCCAAAACTGGTATTAAATACTTTCTCAACATTTTCAATTTCTTTGCGCAATCGAGAACCTTGACATTTTAGTACGATTCCAAAAGGAATAACAAATATTAAAATTATTTCATTAAAGGTTTTCGTCGTTCACGTAAGCGTTAAATGTTCTTACCGGCGATGCAACTTCTTGGTACCCTGCGTAAGCTATTGCTTCTTCTCCCGCTTTGGCGAAGTCCTCAAAAAGTTGATCCTCGTCCTACATGGAAAACATATTTCATGTGTCATTCATTTTTGTCTGTATTACATGATGTTTCAGTAAGTTTATTTTAAGAACATTTCTTTGAGTATTATTTATTAATATGTAATAAAAATTGTTAAAAGACGGTGGTCCAGTTGATAATTGTATTAGTTTTTCAACAATTTTTGTTCTTATACCACACTTAGAATGGCCAGTTAATCCAGGAATAGTTGAGTGAGTAAATATACATTTAACACTTTTTCAATAACATAACTTTACAATAACACTTTAACAATCCATAAAAAGGGTAGCATTTAACTCTTGACCAGATCCCTTACTTATTTTACATATATGCTTATTTTACTTATGACTACATTTTAATGCGTATCTACTAATCATTTAATGCTTTTTCAATAAATGATTTAATGATTTAAGTAATAATTCAAGATTAAAATGATGAATTAGCGAAAATAAGCATTTAATATTAAGTTATAGAATACAATGTTTCGTTTTGACAATATATATATTATATATATATATATATATATATATATATATATGTATTGATTTTCTCAAATACAGAAACTGGTTTAAAAATGGTTCAAATCATTGAAGTATATATAAAGGCGTTTCAAACGACATGTTTTGCAATTCGTAATTTTGATTATCAAAAATTTTAATCATAATGGTTTTGATTAGACAAACAGAATATTGATGAAGGAGGACAGAAATTTTCTCATTCCTTGACGAAAGGTTTACAATTACAGCGGCTCGATTGTGATAACTTACCAGACTATCTTCATCGAGGTCAGCAAAGTCTGTGTACTTTTCATCTCCTGCTTTGAGCGCACTTTCCTCCAGGGCGTCCTCATCCGCGAAGTCCTCATCGTATGCGTCTTCAAAAGCGTCTTCGTTCAGGGGAAGGCTGAAAGCTGCGCTGGCAAGCGCCAGGCAGAGAAGCGGCAAAAAAATCCTCATTCTGAAATCAAGGAATGACTTTGTTCTAAGAGCACCGGTAAACTGTTAGTTAATACTTTATATCATAAGTTCTTTTTTTGTATACCAGCATTAAAATCATACAAGAGACTAAATTTAATATTAAGAAAATTGTATTGCTTTTTTTTTCAAAATTCAAGTAATATATGACAGTGAAGAAATCACAGAATTTTGAAAATGTGCACTGAATTCACTTTTCACCATAGCACGTCATACGCAGTTTTAACTGTTTTTGACGTAAAATAAATAAATAAAATAAATAAAAAAGCATCGTTTTTGTAGACCAGTAATTCCATACTTCCATTAATTATTTACAAATAAATATTTAAATGCTCCATTTACTTTACCAAGCAGCTATTGGTAATTTATAGATGAAATAAATGATCAGAGTATTTGACTAGCAACTAGTACGAACATAATATAATTTTTTTGTGTAACATCATTTAAATAACCCTTTCCCATTAGCAAAATCGTTCACAATATCGCATATTATGCCACGAATCATTACGTCATCGCTATTTCTGCATGAAATATGAGTCATCACTGACATAATAGTCTCAGCCCCCATTTATAGTCAGTTATAGAGTATGAAGAAGACAGTGGTACCATGTAAATAGATTCAGTGTTCCCAGTAAAATCAAATATATTGTGAAAAAACTTGTTTTCTAAAATCTAATCTATTGATTTCTTACTCCTTTAAAATTATATGTTGCTTTTATACGGTAATATTTAACAATAATAACAAAGAATATATAATTTCTTTTATGAATATGAATATTAATAGTTCAGTTGGATAAATTTGTCAACGACACTCCAGAAGATGTATTTAATTCCAAAGTGCTTGTTTTTCTTTAGTTTCTGCACTAACTCATATCTTGTTGCAATGTAAACCTTATTCACTAACTCTTCAATGTATGATTCAGCTACATTTGAAGATCGCTACCCTCCATGACATGTAAGTGCAGTAATATCACCATTATCCTCTTAAACGAATACACTCATTTACATATTTCCTTTAATTTTGAATATGTCCAACATAATGTAGATGCTGTACATGCTGAGGACTTAATGTTTAAAAAAGCATGCATCAAATATATTACCTTATTCTAGCATGTGCATTGTAGTAACTTAACAAATCTACTCCGACAGATAGGAAAGAACAACAGCTTCACATACAATATTTGCATCTTTTTCATCCACCCAGCATTCATTTTCTACTTTTGTAGCTTTTTCCAAAATTTCTTTGGCAAATAATCCATAATGTTTGAAACGTAACTTTCAACCTAATTGCCATTTTAAAAAAAATAGTTGCTTAGGTAGCACTCATGACGTTATAAAACGAATCCAAGCTTAACATCCAAATTGACATCACTGCCTTAAATCCTTATAATACTGTTATACAAAACAAAACAGCGTATGCAGTTTGCTTATAATGTTACATTTTTGCACTCATAAGAAAATATTACCGAACTCACTTCTAACGTTGTTCGTTCGGTATTATTTTCTTATTAGCGCAAAAAATGACATTATAAACGGCATAATATACTATTTACAGAATTTGAAAAAGCAAAATGTACGAAATAACATAACACTATATTTGATTATTCTGGTTCAAAGATAAGTTCACGTTAAATCTCCGTGGCAGTTATTGACTCTTTATGTGACTAAATATTTAAATAATGTAGTTTTCTAATTATATTATTTTAAATGATATATGTAAAGATGGTAATTGATATAGTAATAACGTACATAATTTAATTCATTTCTTGTGTAAATATTTCAAAATGAAATCCATTGTACAAATTTACGTGCAAACACCAGAATAAATAATTTAAAAATCCTTTTGTATTATCAACACTAGTCAAAAGCTCACCTGTAGCCGGAATGACGCTCCAAATTGCACTGGTAGAAATCGGAAGTAAACGACTCCTTATAAAAGCCAATAAACGAAAAAAACCACAATCATTTCGTGTGAATGTAAACTGATAATAAATAATGGGAAGTCCCATGGGAAGCAGCTTTCCGGGATTTTGCGGAATGCGTGCGGTTTTGCTTGTTTATTTTTTATATCCGCTGCTGTAGAGTGTGTGTCAATTACAAAATATACATTTAATGTAAAGAATTATTATATAATTAGCTTCAAAAGTGTTAAAATAAATTCCGGTTGCTACGCGATCATCCTTTAAAAATATTTCATAAAACTTGTGTCCAAAAACGTTCCATTTTTCGATTAAATATTTTTAGCCAACAAAAGACTACAGCGAAATATAATGTTTGGTGTAGTTTTATTGCCTACCCCGACATTATTAGGTATTAACGGTAAAGAGGCCATAATTTGTGTTGCTAAAAGGGAATAATTTGATTTATGTCATTGATTTAAATTGGGATTTTAAAATCAGCAAATTAATTTGAAATCCATAATGAAAATTATTTTTTCTGTTGTATAAACATGTTTTTCAAATGATGCCTTTTTTATCTGTTTTAGTTTTCATTAAAAAAATGCACACATTAATTAATTACAAAAGTGTTTTATGTTGTTTAAAAATCTTTGGTTAACGATTACGTTTTCAATTACGCGGCGTAGTATTTTAACTACAAATATGTGCAATTTTTTCATCACAAACTATGATTTAAGACATTAATAGAAATGAATTAAATGTAAATTAACTATAATTTTATCATGAAAATAAATACAGCATTTAATTTTTTATAGTATCCTTGTTTAATAATTATTTAATTTTCGTACCTATCCTATATGAAAACTGATGCAGGAATTACACCTTGCAGGAATACGGCAACCAATAATTCTATTTGCATGTCATTTTTAATAGTGATGTATCAACTTGGCATAGGTCAACATGTTGAGTGGGGGATGATGCATGCTCATAGTTTGTACCTCAAACGCCATACCGCAGCAAAATATATAAACGCGGAGCCGTTGGGAAGAGCAAATCCATGTATTACTACTTGTCCGATGGCATTCAACTAGGAATCAATGATTTTTTTAAATTCCGCCATTACAAACGGTCTTCTACATTGCAAAAAATCGTTCATAAAATGACTTCTCGTGGCACTGATTATGACATATTTGCCTTTTATAGCACGAATATTGCGTCGTCATATCATCAGCCAATCGCAATGAGAGAATCGTGGGGTGGTGACGGGAAACCGAAATGCCATTTTTGCACTGATATTAAATTCTCGTAACCTCACAATAAAGTTTCCAAAAATTAACTATGATTCTCTTATAAATTTATAATGATGTTATACAAGAAATATCGTATGCAACTCGTTTATTAAGGTGATTTATTGCATTCGTACGAATTTGAAAACTCACTCCTAACGTGTCTCGTTTTCAAAACATGTACTCGTGAAATAAAGTTGAAATTAACATTATCAACTAGTTATATAATATACTATTGTTTGCCGCAGTAAACGCAGCGGCGTCGGAGGTTGCGAATGCAATGGAGCTGAAGAGTACTTCGGGTCTCGGGTTCAAGCCCTGCTAATGGGCATGAGCACAAAGACTTTCACTCATATGCTGTAGCGTAATTAACTTACCATTCACTGCCTTTTCTACCACATCGTCTTTTTTAAGGTCGCGTCTGGTGACGAAGGAGCTTGCATGAGAGGAATGAGCCGCATTACACTGTGTCAGTTGGCCTCTTAGTCACATTGATCTCGTAATAAAGTGTATGATATAGTCTGACGGGACACACCCAACACCCATCTCTTTAAGTAATTTGATTATTTCATAATTCTCTCCACTTAGTAACCCACAAGTATCTCTTTACGTAATTTGATTCTTTCATAATTCCCTCCACTTACCAGATATGACTTACCTGATACGTAGGTGTAAAGTCAGAAGAGGTGCGTCATCTAGATGAGACCGAGTCCCAATCACTACAATGAACCAAACTTATATGGGCTCGTGAACTAAGCCTGGCTTCAAAAAAGTAAGACCATGAATTACATGTTTACTCGACAGTAAATACATGTATGACATGAATACTATGCTCGTAAGTAAGTTGAAACATGCCCGACGTTGACTGGTGCCAATTTGGAACAAGCCCCGTCATTCTATTTAAAAACAATCCCCACTTGGAGCGACATTTTTAAATAATTATTTCTGATAAATGTGATTTAGGCGCCAGGAAAGGGTTACACTTGAAACCTAATGATTCCAATGTAATGTAAACATCTCTCCTTCCAAAATTGTGTTGTGCTAGCTCAGTTAATTGAGGTTCAAAGTTCATAATTGTTGCTACTTACTCTGCAACCAATTATTCAATCTGTCATCCATACGGAGTGGCGAGGAATCTGAAAATCTTATTAAAATGCTGGATTGTACGTAACAAAAAATGATAATCAGCTTTCTTTCAACTTAACAAATTAGAATTTATTATAATATCAACTATGATTCTGTTGCAAGTTAAACAATTATTACATTGATAATCAAAAATGAATCATTCTTTGGTCATGACCAGTATTCTCTGTATTACAATAGTTGTAAACCTTGTTATTCATTCGTGGGTCTTCGCGCGCTCTTCACTTCTTCGTTCGATGGCGCCCCGTAGAACCTTCTCCGTTGACGCAGCAGAATCTTGCTTCTGGATAAAGTCCTCGCCTAATGTCCCTGATCTGGTTCCAAATTCTCCCGGCGATTCTATTATAATCCGTGACTTCCCTGACTTGCGTCTCGGGTGGACGCCTAGATACATATTTTCTTCTTACAAGAACGCTCTATCCTAATATAAGTAACGATAGTTAACTTTATAAAAGTGTCAATTACAGTCTTTCCTTGACCTGGTAAAATATACCAAGAGCCGACCCGCTCATCACCGCGTTGCTCGAGCGGATGAATGTTCTTCTAAAAACTCGGAAGCATCCGAATTTTATATATTTTTCTTTTGTCTCTCAAAACAATGCTTATTCCGCCTCTGCTCTTTCATTTCAACCTAACGAAAATGATCCTTAACGCCGGTTGTTTATTTGTCACATAGTGACCCCCTCGCGATAGTCTATTGACATCCCTGACCGGAAGGTCCTAGGTTCGAGTCCTGACGGCGGCAGGATTTTCGACACTAGCTTTCCAGCTAGGTCGCATTCAGTCGCTGTCTGGAGGAGAATTCTAGCGGCCGACTGTTCAGATCGGTAGTTTTCCGTGGTTTCTCCGATCAACACCAGGCGAATGCCGGAGCAGTACCCTAACCAACGGGCCACGGACCGCGCGCGATATTTCCTTCTTCTTCCATGTCCTATCCTCTCCCCTTACACAACACTTACACTAACATGCACTACACTACCACATAATTCGGGAGACCGGTCGGGAGCTTAGAGCTTGTCCCGGGTGGGGCGATGCCCCGCTGGTGGGAGAGTCCTGGTTAGGGGGAAACCCCACTAGCCGACGGTATGTCGGCGTCGGATCTCACCATCTCGCGGGGAAAGATCACCGCCATCTCCCGAGAAAAAACACGCACTACACTAACGGGACTAATGACCAAAGCAGTTGACGTGCCAAGAAAGACGAAAAAATCAATCAAAAGAATTGTCAAAAGTATTATAAATGAATGTATGTCTTAAGAATCCCTTTTCTTTCTTTTGTTAAAAAACACGGATTGTTCCTCTGGAAAGGGGAATGTATCAATATGTGGGTGTGTAATTTATAATAGTAGTCTTATAATATAGCATGATGCGCCGGTCCCGGAACAGCGAATTTTTCCTCAAATTTCCATAGCTGGCATTATTTGGGACGAGCGCAATAGCATATTATGCGCTCAACCCACCCCTTATGTACTTGCTCTTTGTTCCATTTTATAAATTTTATGTATGACGTACGACACATCATATAAACTTGACGCACCAACGCGTCTTAAAAATGTATGTTTGGAGAGTCGGTTGTGAACCACCGTCCGGTACGGATCGGAGGAGTGCGGCGAGTTATTTGACAAATTTTAGGTTAAGTGAATAATCTTGCTTTGCCTGCTAACTGTTTTTAAAGTGAGTGGTTCAATTAATAACTGAACTGTAAAGGTTACACGTAGCGGGGGCAGGTTATCTGCCTTCCACCAATTTTTCTAAGAAAATGAATACACCAAGTGAAACTAAAACCCACAAGATGCCAGCAGAGAGTCAGAAGATATCGTATGCCAATGTGATACATAACCAAATGTATCCAAAAAAAGAAAGTGCAATAATTATTGATTCCGTTGAAGGGTTAAATATACAAGAATATACTATTGCGATCGGACAAATAGTTGGACCAGAAAATATACGGTACGTATCCCGGATTTCACAAGGTAGGATATGTTTTTACCTCGCCAATCCCAGTATTGCTGACAAAGTTACTGCAGAAGGCTGCAACATAATAAAAGTTAAAAATCATTATTTGCAAATAAGGCCCTTGATTGCTAAGACTAAAAGAGTCATTTTTTCAAATGTTTGTCCAATCATACCAAACTATGTACTTATTGAAAAACTCAAAGAATTCAATATTAACACCAGTGCAACTATTACCTATATAAAAGCTGGTATAAACAATCCTGGTTATCAACACATCTTAAGCTTCAGAAGACAAATATATCTAGAACCTAATGATATAGATAAACTTCCTGAACATATGTCAATTATATATGATTCTACCAAGTATTATGTGTATATCTCTACAGATAAAATAAGCTGCTTTTTATGTCAACAAGAAGGACACACGGCCAAATATTGTACAAGATCTAACAATGATGAAACAGGGTCAGAGAACGTATGTGTTGAACCAAATGAAAATGTGAGTCTGTGTAGGAGTAATGAAGTAAGCAGTGATGTACAGGTTATGGAACAGGAGAACAATGTGACTGATGCTAGTAAAAGCAAGAGTAGTAAACAAGAGGATAATACGGAAGTGGAAAAGGATGCTCCTATTAGTGTTGAAGAAATCATTGAACAAAGTGGTGCTAATTTAAACTCGCCTAGTGTTTCCCATACAAAAGTGAAAAGTGTGGATAACAAGCTACAACCAAGGAAGGATACAGCCAAAACACAGGATACAGACAAAGGAAAGAGATTGCATTCAACAAATAACTCCAGCACCTCAGACAGCAATGAAATTGCAGAACGATCTCAGAGTGTTAAAAAGAAAGTGAAAATAGCATCAGTACCTGAAGATCTTGTGCAACACATCAGTGAAATACAAAATCAAATTTCAGATACATTAATTTCTATTTTTCCCATCCCAATGGAAAGTACTATTGACTTCATTGTTAAATCATATGAACATCCATACAATGACATTCCTATGCTAGCTAAAAAATATACAGAGAATATTCCAGGACTGGTTGTCATGTTACAAGAGATACACAGATATATAAATAAGAAAAATGTGAAAAGGAGAATAACTACTATTATGAAAAAATTAGTAAACAATGAACAAGAATCAGAAGTGTCAACTGAGGAGTTGGAAAACAAAATCTAGTTATGATCAGAAGTCCAAGTCAACATAAATTCACAAGCTGTGATTTAAGATTATTATTTTGGAATACTAGAAGCATCCTCAGAAGATCAGAGGAACTGCAGAAGACCTTAGAAAATATGGACATTGTGATTTGTGTTGAAACATGGCTTACAGAAAATAGGAGTGAAAGTAATATTGAGTTTCCAGGATTTGTAATAGTCAGAAAAGATAGGGTTCAGCAAAGAGGTGGAGGAATCATTTTTATTGTTAGGAAAAATATAGCTTTTGTAGAGATTAAAGACCTAAAATATCCACACAGTATGTTTGAACTAGGTGGAATTAAAATTACTAATGTGAAAGAAAACTTAAATATCATTGCTGGTTACAAGCCTCCAAAATTTAAAATAAGTCAGGAAGATTGGGACTCAATAATGGGTAATGCTTATCCAAACAGTAAAACTATAATCATGGGTGACTTTAATGCTCACAATCAGCTATGGAACTGTCGCCTTAATAAAACAGATGGAAACCTGTTGAATAACAGTGTTAACACACATAATCTGTTTCTGCATAATTCTAGTTCCTATACTCATGTGGACTTTACTACAGGTGCTAAATCAAACATTGATTTAGTTTTTTCTACTACTGATATTTCACACCTAATTCAAGTGAAAGTAGAAAATGAAACTTGGGGATCAGACCATTTCCCAGTATATATAAATGTAAATGTGGAAAAAAATACTATCACAAGAAAACATTTAAAATAAACACAAAGAAAACAGACTGGGAGAAAGTGAGGAACCATCTTCAAGATAACTATTATCAATTTGGAATGCCAGAATATGTTAACTCCCCTGGTACTGGTAAATATAATATCTTTGTAGACATTGTGACAAAAGCAGTTCAGGACAATACTCCTGTGGTTAAAAAAAGAAAAGTTAAAAATAATCACAATCCTGTGCCATGGTGGGATGCAGAGTGTGATAAAATGAAAAGATTAAAAAAGGCAGCATATAGAAAATGGGAAATCACCAAAGAATTAAAAGATCTTATTGAATATAAAAGGAATGTAGCTTGTGCTAAAAAACTATTTAAATGGAAAAAAATTGAAAGTTTTAGAAATTTTGCAAAATCAATAAATATTAATTCTGATCTAACATATACATGGAATAAGGCAAAAATATTCAAAAATAAATGGGTAAAAATTAAGACGAATAATGTACATGAAAATTTACAGCAAGATAAAAAAGTGGTTAGTGCTTTATCAAAAATATGCCCTCCTTGGGTTCCTACTAATCCCAGTATGCTGCCTGTATGTCAAAATACTCCCTTTCTAGATAATCCCTTCAACTTTGTTGAATTCAGCAGAGCTATGAAAACAAGGAATAAGAACTCTGCTCCTGGCATTGATGGTATTAATTATGAATTATTAACTAACTTACCTGGTAATTATCATATTATGCTATTGGATATATTTAATAGTATGTATGTAGAAAAAAAATACCCAAACAGTTGGAAGGAAATATATGTTCATTTCATTGAGAAGCCAAATAGTAGCAATTTAAGACCCTTGGCTCTTACCTCATGCATTTGTAAATTATTTGACAAAATGGTAACTGAAAGGTTAAAGTGGTGGTTAGAAAAAAATAATATAATAGCAAAGAATCAAACTGGGTTCAGACAAGGTTTGTCTTGTGCTGATAATATTACTGCCCTGAACTTATGTGTTGATGATGCTTTTATGCATAAAGAAGATGTTCTTGCTGCTTTTTTAGATGTAAGTGAAGCATTTGACAATGTTAATAGTGACTTACTTATGGAAAAGTTAGCTGAAATAGGATGTCCTGAACGCATGATAATGTTTTATAAATTTTTGACCAGTAAGAGGTATTTATACGCTAATGTGATGGGGGGTGAATTTCGTAATGTTTATAAAGGTGTGGCTCAAGGAGGAGTGTCGAGTCCAACTTTATTCACATTGTACATATCTAAAATAATGAATGATCTTCCAGAGTGTATTAAAGTATCTCAATTTGCTGATGATATAGCTTTATATATGAAAACTAAAAAACCAAGTAGTGATAAACAAATAATGGAGAATGCAATTGAAACTATAAAAAAAGAACTACTAAGGTTAGGGCTTGAGCTTTCACATCACAAAACTGTTTTTATTCAGTTCAATCAAAGAAACATTCTCCCAGGGGAATTTGATATCAATGTAGGAGGCTCCAGAATAAAATCTTCTGAATCTGTTCGGTTTCTAGGTCTAATATTTGATTTCAGAAAAACTTTTATGCCACATATAAGGTATATACAAGAAAAATGTTGTAAAGCAATGAATATCATTAAATTTCTCAGAGGTACATGGTGGGGAGCTGAGCCTGTTACATTATTACATTTTTATAAGAGCTATGTGAGATCTATAATAGACTATGGCTGTTTTGTTTATTACCCCAAACAAAAATATTTAAAGGACAAATTAGAAAGATTACAGTACACAGCGATTAGATTAGCCCTAGGATACAGGAATAGCACTCCCACTAATGTACTTCTGGCTGAATCCAAATTAATGAGAATTGAGGATCGTGTAAAATTTTTATGTAATAAATTCTTAATTAAGAGCATTACTCACAAAAAATCTGTAACATATGAAGGTATTCAAAACTATCTTAAAAATATTACAATTGATCACAGGAATAAAGTCCATGTATTACAGAATTGTATGAAAAACATTATATGTCTAGATAAAATAGTTGTAGCTGATCAAAATTTTCCATTATATAAGTTTAATTATGACACATTAATGTACCATGTATTCTTGGATAAAGAATATGGAAAATTGTTAGTGGATGCAAAGAATCCTAATGAATTCTTCCAAAAATCAGTACTTAATTCACAAGCTATATCCATTTACACTGATGGAAGTAAAGTCAAGGATGCCAAAGCAGTTGGAACTGCTTGTATCTGTCCTGATATCAATGTTCACGTAATTAGAAGTCTGCATCCATATGCATCAATTTTCACCGCTGAATGTATAGCTATCAGAGATGCAATGGACATAGCTTTGAAGCACAAAGACAGAGATGTTGATATTTACACTGATTCCCTTAGTGTGTTATTAACATTAGAAAAAAAGACAGTAAATATAAGAACTAATTATTATTTACTAGATATTAAAAATAAGTTAAAGGAATTTCATACTGACAATAACTTTAAAGTTAATATCATTTGGATACCTGCACACAAAGGGATTAGTGGAAATGAAATGGCTGACTCGCTGGCAAAAACTGCTACAACTAAGAAACCTTCAAATTTAAAAATACCTTATACCGATTTTCATTATATTTTTAAGAGCAGTGCTATGAAGGAAACGGTTAATAGTATTAAGCAAGCCGCTAACATCAAAGGCAAGGAATACTTTGCAACATTTTATAAAGAAGCTGAGAAACCTTGGTTTCATGGAAAATCCATTGAGAGAGATTTTGCTTCAATGGTGAACCGATGTAGAGCTGGTCATTACAGTCTAAACTCTTCATTATTTAGAGTTAAATTGATATCTGATCCAAAATGTCATTGTGGACACAATAATCAGGATCTTAATCATGTAATATGGCAATGTTCAATATATAAAGAGGAGAGGGAATACCTAATCAAAAGATTGAATAAGATAAAAATATTTTTACCCCTAGATGTCAAAATGTTCCTTGCACAACCCAATAGCACAGGTATGAAATACATTTATGCATTTCTGTCATCCTGTAAAATAAAAGTATAAGATATATGGAATTGTAATTTACTGAATGTAAAAGTTGAAATGTAGTGTAAAATGCAAATCAATGTAATGTATAAAAAAATTGAAGTAATGTGTATTGTAAAAATTTAAGTAAAGCAAATAACTTCCTTAAGGAGGTTGAAAAGCTTTAAATAAAAAAAAAAAAAAAAAAATGTATGTTTCTTAAAAAATTATGTATGACGCCCGGTTATCAAAATATTTTACTGTAGTTCATCAAAAATGAATTTAATCATAGTTGAAAATATATTATATAATGGGAATAGTGAAATTTTTATATTATGTGATGTGAAACAAAATGTCAGTCGCCGGCTTGGTGGCCGAGATCACTAAGGCAGTAGTGTAGATGGGTCGCGGGTTCCAGTCCCGCCTCAGGCATGGTTTTATTTGTGTTCGTCCGTTCACCGCTTTTCACCACCATTTCGTTTCATATTCACAGTTACCATAACATTAACTCCAATAGTGGTCGCTAATGACGTAGATGTTGATGTGACCTTAAATAACAAAAAAATAAATAAATAAATAAAAAAGAGAAATGCCAGTCCTTAGAGGTCCACTACCACTTCAGTCGACGATTATGTACCCACGCTGCATTTACAAAGCACCTTGAAAAGAAGCGTGGATGAGTAACACCAGAGCCAGTTTTTGAGTTTACCACCAGAATGATCGTGAGCTGGTAGGTTTAGTATCCTTCGTAAATGCACTTTGGGAGATGAGACGTCATATTCTTCAAGTGTCCAAGTGAAGTCAATATAAACATGTGCATATTGATACAGGACAATATTAAGGAAAATGAGTATTCGGTGAGGCAAAAGGAAAATTAAAATGTACACAAAGAAAAAAATGAAAAGAGCTTTATACGGTTACTTTTACACATTTTCTGTAGCATATATGACCAGGAGGATCAGCAGGACTTCTCGGAAGGCGTAGCATTTTGTTTTCTTGCATTGTGTAGCTTTGTTGATCGATCTAAACAAAACAAATCGAATTCATTATTTTGAGAGAAAACTATAACAGATACAACATGGGTGACAACGATTCTGTTCGTGTTAAGTGGGTCAGCTGTTTTGTGAGAATAATAAGAACTACACTAGTATAAAAAAAGAGGATTAAAACAATTTAAAATGACCAATTTTGAAAAAAAGGAGATAATAAATTATTGAGAAAATGGCTGAAAACCCAAAGCTGCATGCTTATCTATAAAATATTCAGTTCTCTCAAATTGTGATAAAGAAATTAGAATCGCTTTTATATATATATATATATATATATATATATATATATATATATATATATATAATTAAAATCACCAATATCTTTAAAGTATATTAGAAATTATTTTCTTTTGTTTATATTGTATGTATATGTGTAACATTTCTTTTTGGAATTTGAGATCTATTGAAAATAATGGGAAATACCGGTTTACAACGGTGGCCGTTAGCCTCAGCAATTCAATTAGAATAAAATATTAGTAAAATTTGTATGTATAGAATCTCTTAAATAAATTACATATGTTAACAAAAAATAACAACAGTGTATTAGACATTGAGGAATAAATGGAAATTGAACTAGTGGGGCAGCTACAGTACATAATTTTTCATATTATTTTCAAAGGTTATATAATATTATATTTCATCTTCTGTTCTATTAATATTTGAGCCGTCTTCTGAAAACTTTTTTCTGAAAACAACGCTCAGAAATTTTGAAAAACGAATATTTAAAAAATCTAATATTTGATTCGATTTGTCGACCTTCTAAAATAAACTTAATATTAAATAAAATAACTTAAATAAAATTAATATTATCTACCTTTTGTAATTTTTGAGAGTTGAGTATTATTCATTATTTTAGAGAGACTAAATATGTTTTGATATTTAAATTTTTGAAGAAATAACATTAAGACTTTCCCAATCGAAGAAGTCACGAAAAGCGTCTTATTCTATATATCAGTGCAATTTCACACACACATACACACACTCAGGCAATAACCAAATGAAGTTCGTTTAGTGAAATCCACCGCCAAGTGAAGAAAATAACGGACGCCCGCTCGTGATATCAGTTTCCCTGAGGGCAAATATAACATATCTTTTTAATTGTTCAGGGTATGAGTTTTTACTTAAAAACAAAACAAAAAGTTAGTTTTGATATTTTTCTTCCCTTGACATAATACCAGAGGATATTAGTGAATTGTAAATATTGTTACTTGTGGATTTAAATTACACTCTATTTTTATGTATTTGTGCTTTATATTTTTGCCGTTTTAATGAAGCACGTAAAATTAAACTAAAAACTCAAAGTAAATGAAATTATATCAAAATATTGTGAAGACGTTTCCATAATTGAATGTCAACATATTTATGCTAACACATGAAATGATAAACATGAACTAAAATATATTTTCTTTTTACTTCTACTATACTTCATTTGACGTAGCTCAATTAGAATGCCAAAAGTACTGGTCAACATTGTCATGGAAATCAAGAGAAGTTTTAATTTATTATTGTATGTAATTTTCTAACAATGTTAATGTCATTTTTTAGGAAAACTCGTGGGTAAACCTGTGGGTCCCTCGTATGGAATAATAGCGAATACATTCTTTTATTTGTAGTAAAATAACTTCCTCTAATACGTCAACACCCAAAATCCATGTTTTTGGGTCCTTGAAGGAATTGCAACTTCTTCGTGTTCCACCTGGAGACTTTAAGTTTTAAGCATTCCTAATCTCTGGGCTCCGGTTTTACTCTTATTTTCTTCTGGTGATTTCACTTTTCAGAGATAACATCGCGAAAAACAAATTCTGACTGAAGATGTGCATGACAGAAATCATGAAGAGACAAACTAAAGCTCACATTAAAATATCAGTTTTTCGGAAGTTAAATTCAAATTAGCTCTAAATCTGGTCAGGTATAACAAAGAAAAAAATTGAACAAGAAGCTAGAGAGATTTACAGTTGAGCTTTCGATTATTTCGAAAAGTGGTTAGATTACGATGAAATCTCTTTTCAATATTCTGAATTTGAAGAAAGTTGAAGAGATTATTTTGATAAGTTTATAGAAGCTGTAAGTGTAATGAAAGCTGATGTTCATGAAGACAATCGTTGCGACGAAACACAAGTGTTAACAAAACCTCTTCCCACTTTCGACATTCAAGACGAAACATCCGATATTGTATGGGTTAAAATTTTCTGTGAGCGGCAATATTTAAGAACTTCTGAAAATTGTTAGATTTGTCTATTCCTGTAAGCAATGCTTACGTAGAACATTTTTTTAAATTATGGGTAATCCTTCGTGTGGTAGAAGGAATAGAATGGGAGTAAATTACTTACAGCTGAACATTTCACAAAACTGAACTACAGTGTGACATGTGCTGAATTTTATACTTCTGTGAACTACCAAAACAGAAAAGCTTTCTGAAAAAAGCAATGTCTAATGTAAAACATTGATTTTTACTATAAACAAAATTTATAGATTGAGTATTAGATTGAAATTTATTGGGAAAGAATTCATTTTTGTCAGTCTGATAAATAAATAATATCCATCTTTGTTCAAACCTCCGCTTTATAAAACGTTTTTCAACACTAGCGGGTAGACCGATTTTCATCAAAAATGATATACCGCGATCGATTTGGCTGATGTCGCAGCCCTTTGAATTTCAAACTAGTAAATTGATTATGAATATACATTAAATGAGGCTTCAAGGACAGTTTAAGTTTTTCTCAAATAATGGCTCTAATATTTTGGATATTTTTTTTTCAATAATAGAGAAAAGCACGGTTATAAAACTAACGCAGGTCCGATTTTCGTTGATTTCTCTGAATTTTTGAAAATTGAAAAGGTTGAAACATTTTAGGAATCTTCCTACAACTACTTTATTAATGATATATTTTTGTCAATGAAATCTCTTATTTAAAATTAGATCGTTAGAACCAGTGTTCATTAAACAATTTTCGAAAATTGTAGATGTTTAGCTTTCGTTTTGAAGCGTTGGGAACATACATGTGATAAACTCAGGCATTTGGGGGCATATCGGATAAGCGAATTGTTTACACAATTTAAATACCTGACTTTGAATACCAGTGTGTGCTAAAAAAATTATAGGTTGAAAACACTTTTATGGGCTCAAGTAGCATTATAATATTATGTAATGCGAGAAAGTACTAGTCATACTACAGTATGACTTGCTTGTAAATATTAAATTGTATAATTTGAGAATTTAAATGTGATAAACTTTTTTATAGAGTTAATGATTCCTTGTAAATTACCTTTTGTTCACTGTCGTAGTAATCATTCCAAGATGCCGCTTTCTCATTGTCAGTTTTGAGGGCGCTTTCTAATTGCCAGTCCTGATCAGCAAAACCCTCGTAAGCCATACCAAGCATATGTGGAGATTGTAAAAGACACAGGATCATCATGACCAAAGCAAGTTTAAGAATGAGGAAGACAAACGTGCTCATCCTACGAATAATGAAAAAAACCAACAAAATATTAATCAGTTGGATGTTTTCGCAAATGATAACTACAATGTTGTAAACATAAGAGTTGCCATCCTAATTATGATGTAAATATTACACTAAATACTAAATTTTTATCTTTATTTATAAAATCATATATTTTCACTAAAATTAAAATGAACTATTTTTAAAGGGTAAGTATTCTTAAAGTAACTATTGATTGGTTATAAATGGTTTTTAAATAATTGATTTTTACTAATAATGTTTGCAAATTCAAAATCTCGCTGTCGCGTCATACTGGAGATTTGCAATCAAAATTGAAGTTTACCGTATGTCTTAAAAGTAGGTAAGCAAGATTCATTTGTGATCGCTTATATCTAGTAAGTCCTGTTGATAAGAGTTACAAGACACACAGTATTAACCAGTGTTACTGTTCCGATTTAATATCCATCAAGTGACAAATATATTTCTTATAATTCTTCAGAATCAATTGATATTGACTGAAATCAACTATCCTCTCGTAAAAGTGAACAAATACAGGTAACCAATCAGAAAACGTAAATGGGTGTTAAAATGCTTTGCCCAATTTAAATGAATAAAAACTCCGAGCTTTAAAGAAAGTAATTAAAAGAATAATTAAATTTGTAACTGTAAAGAATAAACAACAAATAAAAAGTATTGTTCCTTAGAACCTCTAATAAAAATAGTCAAATGTATGTATTTATTGTTTTTAAGAATTTAAAAAAAAATTATGCTCACGCATTTTTATTTACATAAATGGCAACAAAATTTTCAATCAAGAATTTAAATAGATATTTTACTATGCAAACACTTGCAATAATGAATGAATTGATTGCACCTATCCGTCATTTCAAATAATTTCAGGTTAAGATGCTTTCTAAAAACTCAAAACACGCAATAGAAAATATTGAGATTCAAAAGACCGCGATATTTTATTTGAAATATTTTGGTTTTTGTTTAAGAGAGACAATGTGTAACTTACCTATAGAGCTCCACAAATCTATCAGTTTATGGGCACACACCAATTGAAAAGGTTACTAATAAACGAAGGATTGTAATTCTTTTGTCGTAGGCTTCATGTGTAATTCACGTTTGATTACTTGATTACGTGTAGAATTGCCGGTAGCCAACCAAAGCCTCTTTCTTCCCGGAAGTTTGGTTACTATCAGTTGCTTATTTATAATCCGCCTACCCAAATCACTCGTACTTCAAATATGTATTATAATTAAAGTTACAAAAAACAAACTTTATATTATCACAAAATATTAATTATTAATGCTATTGATTTCAAAATATGTTATTGGAATGTTACTTTTAGTTACTACTACAACGGGATGAATTAATTTTCTTCAAATACTCTATAACGCGAGTTTCCAACTTACGTTCGCTCGAGGGAGAGTAATATCCTACAAGTAGAAATGAGTATAGAAGATCTGAAATGAGTATAGAGAGTCTCAAATTATATGCATAGTTTCAAATAACAGGTTTAATCATTTTATCCACTTTGGTTAGGTGAAGTCAAACATTATGCCAATAAATCAGTTTTGTAATGAAGTGCTTTACCACCCTAGTGTGGTAATGTACTTCATTACGACACTAGGACGGTAAAGTAATGGCGTACTTTGCCACTCATCTTTTGAAAGTATTTTCGACTTCTATGTCTTGTATCTTTTTTCGGTATCAGGGGACCACAAAACGTGTATTTGCGTTGAAATCTGGAAATAGATTTTCCGCAGCATTATATAGATTTCTCTATACTACTTATATTACTCCATATAATACGTATGTATACGAGAAAGTAACTAGAGGGCAACGTAGAAATGTGGTCGAAACAAAACTGAAAGATCGATTTAATAGCAGTATTGTGGTTTTCCAGCTGCATTTACCAATCGATCAATTTACTAATTACCCTACGATAAATGCATGTTTATACAAATAATTTGTTCACCATGTTCTGGTATTTATAATCTCAAAAGTTAGGGTGGTGGGATGGGATGATGCCGCATTGGAGAAAAACTCGCTAGCCGATGTGTAGGTTGGCGCCAAATCTCACCATCCTGCGGGGAAAGTCACCGTCACCTTTCAAATAAAAAACATACACAACACTTACGGAACCTTAGCAATTGAGACACCCGCTAACGCGAAATAATCAATCAATTCACATTATTTACTCTCGTATACTCATGGTTGGTGACGTCACGAGAGAAATGGCATATGCACCTTTTCCAGTTCATAGGTTATACTAGTATAACATAGTGAACGACATGGTGAACAAGAGGCAGAATATGCGAGTCGTGTCCGTGCTTCTTGTGCTAAATGATGCAAGAAAGAAGCATCGACGTTTGGTGTGGACGTCATATTAATCATTGGAATCCAGATATTTATTACCAATAGGATAAAAGATCTCCTTCGTGAGTCTAAAAGCGTACACAAAAATGCATATGTGGCAATTCAGTTTTAAGCAAAAATATTTAAATGAATTATGTAAAACAAATTATCGATTTTTCGTTTGAAGATGTATACATTGTACCATAAATATTTCCTTAGAATCTCACATTGCCTATTTTATAAACAATCAAAACACAACATTCAATTACATAAACATAAAAAGACGGTGAAAAGTGAATTCAATTTTCGTTCTAAAATAATTTGTCCTTATGCATTTTTAAATAGTATTTTGTACACAAATATTTTATTTTAAACATACTTTTAACATACCATGCAAATCTCAATTTTATAAATCAGACAAAACGCTTTCGTGGATTTCACTCCTAACGTAGATTCACATTGACGTAACTTCTAAATTTCTCGTACCAAAATGTTTTAAAATATCCATTATCTATTACTGGTAACTTAATTAATGTTTAATACCAAAAATTAGTGACCAGGTCTTTAATTCATCTCTTCCTTAAGGAAAATTTGAATAATTCGATCAAAACCCATCTTTTGTACATCTTTTAAATTCATCTTTTAACAAAAAAACACACATTACAATGCAATATATGTCTGTGTTAAAATCTTATTAATGTTTTCTGAGTACGTGGTCACGACCACTGTTGGATTCTTGCAGCAATACCTTGCTCGGAATTCTCATCAGAAAAATTATCTCTTGCTTCCAGAATCAACGAACAAAATATTTCCGAGGACAGAAACATATGAGCATACATTACATCCAGAATGAGAAAAATTGCCAATATCGGAAATATTTATTGCCGGAGTCTTTACATTGACCTGTTTTCTTGCAAAATAATATTGCTTGCCATTTTTCAGCAAAATTAAAGCAAACGTTAATAAGGAATAAAATATTAAAAGTTGTTCTTTGCAAATTTGTAGTATTTTTTTCATTATTAAATATCAAAAATTCAGTAATGTTGTTGTAATTGCACATATACTTGCAATATGAAAGCGTAAAATACAATTTATAAAAACAATTTTTTAACTGAAGTTGTTATACATATGTTTTAAAAATAACTATTAACTAAACAGATGACTTATAATTTAATGTAACAAGATATAATTAGTAATATTGTTTTACTAACACTAAGTTTATTATTTTTGTATATTCTATAATCCATTACAGTGTTTGTCTATTATTTGAGGTCAATTTCCTTGCATTCAATTTAAATATTGAAGGCAATATTTGTTCATAAGATCAAATATTATTTTCAAACATAAATTAGCGGATACGAACATGTTATAGTGTATATGTTTGTATAACATATTTTCTAAAAATCTGTACTGCTCTAACACAGCGACAAAACACCTAATTCTTATTTTGACAATTTTTGTGTGAAGGAATATTTAGGCCAAATGTTATCGTTAGTTCAATATTACACGATAAAGCTTGCAGACACATTGTTTAAATTTTCTTGAGTATTAATTGTTCGATGAGTTTCGTGTAATCCAATTTTTTATCATCGCTGGGCAATCACTTCTAATGGGGTGATGTGGTTGGAAATTCCTTTGCGGAACTCGTATCGAATGTTAATTTCCCACCTTAGTCCAGAATTATCGTGGCATTCGTGTTTCCTTTGTATATGTTTGGTTCACTGCTGATAACACAGGTTGTAGTCTTTCCCGTTATTTCCGCTATTTTAAAGGATAGGTTTCCGATGATTATATTGGTCTCTTAATCAGCGCAAGGGAAGGGTTTTGGTAAATAAATATTTGGAACTGAAATTTCAATTGAATTGAAATTCAAAACGACAATAAAAAATATATCAAGGCTGTTAAAAATCGCTGATGAGCTACATGAAAACGTTACTCTAAAAGCGATTCATATTTTGTGACATTAAAAATGTCTGTGTGTAGACTTTAGGGCTTAAGGAGACTGTAGGGTTTAAGAAGAGAACAGGACTTACGATTTTACCTTTTCTTTGAAAATCGCGGATTCTTTATGATAAAACATGTTCATCAGATTAGTAGAGTTTCAGTTTTCCTCTGCTGTCAACTGCTAAAGCAACTAAACAGCGAAACACATTCAATAAGTTTTTTTTCATCGGATCAAATAAGCGATATACAATTTAGTAGAAATGTGTTCTAAGGGAAAAATTGGAAAACATCTCAGACATTTAGTTTGTGATAAAACACATGTATTTCTTGGGAAATAAGTTATCCAAATATTATATGAATGGCTATAATCTAGTAATTTTTGTTGTAATAACTTGGTACTGTTTCTAGTATAAATGAGGACTTGATATTGGTATGATTATGTAAGTTGCGTATTTTTAAATATGTAAAAATAAAACAAAGAGATGAATCATTTGAGGCATTTAATGAAAACATTACAAAATATTACTCTATCATATATACACATTATACATACATTTACAAAAAACAATGATATGGCAGCGTCACTGGTAGTGCGAACATCATCGTCCAAATTAACAAAAAACTATCGGCAAGTCGTTTTCATGCATGAAAACGATGGCCAATTATTGAAGGACTCAGTAGTAGAAGGGGCTCTCCCACATTTTTCGTGAAATTGAGTTTAAGCATAAAGTATAACTTCAAATATTATTTTAATGAAATGTGTTATTTAAATCCAACTTGGTCTTATAATTAACTGTACTGTGTTTAAAATGTACTGAGTTATACTATGAAAGTTCTAGTAAAACCCTGAATATCTCAGAATCAGATTATGTGATAGTTTCTTGTTCTATTAAGCCCTTCAATTGAAGTCGTAGGCTTCCGCGGTCAGAATCATGAAGATCATGGCTGACCGAGTGACGCAGCGTAGAGGGCAGAATTGCTGACGTTTCGATGATCGTTCCCACCCAAATATAAACCCAAGCGCAGACCACCCCGGCGCAGACCAGCCCTGAAGAAGATCGAAGAAAACGATGATCGAAGCAATTCTGCCCTCTACGCGGCGTCACCCGGACAGCCAACACCATCAAGCCCTTCGCTTGAATCGTTTATTTCAGAAACCCGCCAAACGCCAAAATTTAAAATGCGCTCTAGCGGTGGAATATTCTTCTATGAGAATAGACACATCGCTTATTCCATATTTACCAGAAAAATATTCATTTATTAACTGCTTTAATATAAAAAAAAGTATTTTGAAAGCGGAAAAACTGGGACACTTTTTCTCAATTTTCTCGACATGACAAATTTGGCGTTTGACGTGTTTCTGAAATAAACGATTCAATTGTTCTGCATTATTGACCGGGCAGCGTAGTAGGCCTAGAAGGAGCTGCTGAACTTGATGCCAACGTTGTAGTCGGGCTTGCTGCGTCCGGGTCCGTCCACCACCTTGGACCACTGGCCGTGCGCGTCGACGCGCGAGTTGCCGTCCTTGCTGGTCCAGACGTTGCCCTGGCCCTGCGCCTGCACCACGGTGCCCACGCCGTCCTCGCGGTGCACGCCCCCCGACACGCTGCCACGCCCCTCCTTCTCCTTCTCCTGCGCACGCAACACACACACACGCGCATGAAATGAGGTTTGCGCTATGAGAGGACTCACGATGCCTTGATGTGATGCAGTGATGCTTTGCATTGCGGGGGAAATCATCATGCCTTGAGGGACTCACGCCTTGCACCGTGGGGGAAATCGTAATGCCTTGGAGGTCTCATGATGCAATTATGCCTTGTACCGTGGGGGAAATCGTGATGCCTTGGAGGTCTCATGATGCAATGATGCCTAGCACCGTGGGGGAAATCGTGATGCCTTGTGGGACTCCTAATGCAATGACACCTTGCACAGTGGGGAACTCGTGATGCATTGAGGGACTCATGATGCAATCATGACTTGCACCGTTGAAGAAATCGTGATGCCTTGGAGATCTAATGATGCAATGATACCTTGCACCGTGGGGGAAATCGTGATGCCTGGGATTTCTCATGATGCAATGATACCTAGCACCGTGGGGGAAATCGTGATGCCTTGGGGGACTCCTAATGCAATGATACCTTGCACCGTGGGGGAACTCGTGATGCATTGAGGGACTCATGATGCAATCATGCCTTGCACCGTGGGGGGGATCGTGATGCCTTGGGGGACTCAAGAGGAAATCATGCATTGCACCGTGGGGGGAATCGTGATACCTTGGGGGACTCTTGATGCAATGAGCACCATGAGGGTTCAAATGATACCTTACGGGACTCATGATGCCATCGCGCTTGGAATACGGGACTCATGATATAATAATGCTTTGTATCTTGGGGGACTCATGGTGCTATAATGTCTTGCATCATGGGGGAACTTATAATCCCTTGAATCATAGGGAGACTCCAGCGAGGGAGCGATTTGCGTTTCCTGGCACACCAACTACTTTCGTCATTAGTACTATCTGTGAAGTGCTTTATAGCCGGAAGATGGTGGTGTTTCTCTCTCGCTGGAACGTGAGATCCTGCACTGAACTATACGTCAGGTTGAGAAAGTTTCTCTTCCCATGTTCTTTGCCAGCGGGACAAACTCTACTCAATACGCTCGCGACTGGTATCCGGATATATTCCGGATATAAAAGGACAAGGGTGAGGAAGAAAATATCGTTTGCTGTACATGACGGTTTTATGAAGTTACTGCTCGGTCATTCGCTTGGTATTGATAGAGAAACACGTAAAACTTCCGATCAGAGCAGTCAGCCGATAGAATTTTCCTCCAGAATGTTTCTCCAGTTAAATGTATCCAGGTAGAGTTTAAGCTTTATAGAACAGTATTAGAACAATTTCCAGAAGAACGAGTATTGTCATGTAATGATGGAAATTAACACTCGTTTGCTTTTCATGAGAATTTGTATCTTAAGAGATATTCGTCTTTTACCTACACCTTAAAACTACTTGGCTCGCACCGGACGAGGATGACCGTGGAGCAAATGGTTGTGCCAATTCAGCTTATACTCAAAAGGGCGAAGGATAATTGATTTGAAACTCGCCTAATGTTGATCTCTTGTCTCTGGCGTGCTAACTGTTGCATAGGGCCTTGTGTACTACTGACTTCAGATCTTAGTACATCGCAGCTAAAGTTACGCATTCCTTCGTGTAAGTCAATTTCATTACGTGTGGCATGATAAGAGATAAGATATCTAGTACGCAAATAGATACTATTTCAAGTGTGCGAATATTTGTAGTAAACAAATTTGGTCAAAACCCTTCGTCACTACACTTATTCATAGCAAAAGAGCTAGGGAAGGGATTCCAAATCTCTGAGAAAAAATCAGGGATTGCCTTCTCCCCAGATCGTCAGACTGATTTTTTGACTTTCTTTTTCGTTCAATAAATAAATAATATCTAGCATGTGGTTCTCGAAATACCCCGTGTGATGTGTGTATTGCAACTAGATTAATGTGAAGAAACTTGAATAATAGTATAAATTTGATGATTAATAATGTATTTGAAGTTTCAATTCGTAGATATAAAGGCACGTAAAAAAAACAAAATCTACAAATACAAGTACCATAAATAGAGCGCTGTTGCCTAAAATGTAAACTAGCTCTTAGCAGGGACGTTAACTGAATTGCTTAACTATTCGTTCACTCCGTAAAGTCACTCAAGTTAAGCTATTCGAGACACTACATGCTATTCGAGACATTCGCGGATGGATGATCCTCCGGGAACACGATTACTAACGGCGCCCAGTCATTGACTGAAGAGGTAAAATGGTATCCACTGATTTCGACATTACAAAACAAATGAAAAATGACTTGTAGGAGGGGAAGTCCAAGGTCCTACACTTAATGCCCAAAAAGGGATAAATTGGGAGCGGTTGCTCAGTGCATCAACTGATGTCACTACAGTGCCTCTGACTGGGAGGTCCTAGGTTCCCACTCCCCACGGCGGCAGGATTTTCGACACTAGCTTTTCAGCTAGGTCGAATTCAGTCGCCGTCTGGAAGAGAATTCTAGCGGCCGGCTGCTCTGATCGATAGTTTTCCGTGGTTTCTCCGATCAACACCAGGCGAATGCAGAAGCAGTACCCTACCAAACGGGCCAAGGTCCGCGTGCGATCTGTCCTTCCTCTTCCTTACCCTATTCTCTCCCCTTAAACACACACTTACACTAACATGCACTACACTACTACATATTCCGGGAGACCGGTCGGGAGCTTAGAGCTTGTCCCGGCTGGGGCGGTGCACCCCTGGTAAGAGAGTCCTGGTTAGGGGGAAACCTCACAAGCCGACGGTAGGTCGGCGCCGGATCTCGCCATTCAGGGGGGAAGGTCACCGCCATCTCCCAAGGAAACACATACACTACACTTACAGGACTAACGACCTAAGCTGTTGATGCACCCGGAATCACTAATCAACCAACCAAAAAGAGATAAAGAGATTTGTTGCTTAAAATACCCAACGAATGAGAAGAAAACTATCTCGCAACCCCATGGCGGGTAACTGAGACAATGCGAGTGATGGGTGGGGGGTGGGGCGTGTCGTTTCTTACCGGCTCCGCAGGGCGCGCCAGAGCAGCCGCCGCGAACAGCACAACCAGTAGCAGCACAGCGGTCTTCATTCTGCACACACAACAACATTGCGTATTGGAATTAATGGGAAGTCGAAACACCCATTTAGCCAACGCCTATTTTATGGAAATTATTTTAGGCATTTAGTTTATTAGTCCATTTGACAGTTTTTTCTATAAAACATTAATTCACTTCATTAATAATTTGTTAACTGGACTGACCAATAACAAGTTACTGTGTGCCGAAAACTAGTTCGTTATCAAACGTGTTCAATTTTAATGGGCATTCAGTGGTACTCATTATAATAGAAAGCATATTGCACATCATAGTACTAATTATGTGCACAAAATGATTCCTCTAGTTTGACTTAGATCGGCACAATTATACAAATATTACTAAACCGTTAGAAAGAATTGTATTACTAGTGCCTTTGGTGAGTATTTTAATGTAATGTAACAAAAATAAAACTAGCACTAACATATTACATGCCGGTGGAGTTAAAATGGGATTAAAATGGGTCTGTGAGCTTCTTTTTCTCTTTATTTAAACTGCATTTACTACGCATAAACATAAAGAAAATGAATATGAATTAAAGATAATTTGAATGCACGTGTTAATATGCAATTACTACTGCACCTTCATATTTTCGCAAAAGAGTGAAAAGAATATAGAAATCTACAACTTTCTTGAAAAAATATATTCTTAAACTATTGATACAAGAATAAACAAATAATTTTTTAAATATTATTTGTTATGGGGACATACTATATCATTACTCAGGAACCCCTGACAGAACATAAATTTGCTCTTAGGAAAGAAATTTGAGAAAAAATACTGGTGCTCAGGAAAAAAACATTGATTTTTCCTTTCTTTTCCTCTACCCAATGCCTGGAATAGCTTTTATTGCGAAACCTGTAAATGTTGAACGTCTCTAATGCCTCTTTGGAATGGTGCTTGATAACGCACACAGTCAGCTCATTCTCAAGTACAAGACTCTGATTCTTGAAAAAATAGTTGCATATACACTTTAAATTTATTGGTGGAATTAAAAATTATGAAAGAATGCAGTGGCCTCTGTCTCGAATACTAGCGCAACTGTAAGTTTTCATTTCATTTCAACTACGTCCACTATCTTTTTTTATTGCATTTTAGTGAAGATTACCGTTGCATCTTCCCTGCCCTAGAAATCATCTTCACTTATTTAATAATTACTCTACGGATTTAATTCAGGCTCCTCAATAAGCTGATATTCTATTTGCATCCTCTTTGTGAAAAAGATTCAATAGAATAGTCAATAAAACTGTGTTGTAGAGGTAATAAGAATGACTGTTAAATTTTTATTGTTGAAAAATGCTGTAATTTATATTAGTTTCCATGAATCTAACAATCGGTTTCAAACAATAGAACTTCCAGGAATCGTGATTCTGTACATAATTACACGTTCACATGCAAGAAGTGAGAAGTAATATGCTATAGGCTATATGACACGGTTAAGTTGAAAGTAAATTTAATAAATTAGTGTTAACAAAAAAGAAAGAAGGAAAGAATTTCACACTACTACAGCTGTTTTTTGGTAGCAGTTGCTCGTATTAAGATCAGAAGAATTAACTTTCACGGTGAAAGGGCAAGTAGTATTCAGTGCTCACCTGTCGAGTGGGCGGGCGAGGCTGCAACGGTGGAGATCTCCGTGGCTGTGGGTGCACTGGAGCCCATCTGGCGCACGCGGGAGGTTAAATAGCTCTCTCCGCGCCGGGAAGCCGCGCCGGGGTTCCCCAAGGTCGATGATCTCGCCGCGCGGCAGAAGGCGTGCGGGCGGCCACGCGCAGGGACTTCGGGGAATGGACCGGCGCGGCTCCGCACTGCAGCCGACGTGACTCGCTCGGGGAACCACCGGCTACAGCATCCGACCCCGCCGCCGCCGCAACCCCCACCACCCCTCACAATCACCATCACCACCACCACAATCACTATAACTGTCACCACCACCACAACCCCCGTCGTTGCCTTTGTTGTCACCGCCGTCTTCGTTGTCGGCGTCTTCGCTGTCGTCTTCGCTGTCGTCGTCTTCGTTGTCGTCGTCTTCGTTGTCGTCGTCTTCGTTGTCGTCGTCTTCGTTGTCGTCGTCTTCGTTGTCGTCGTCTTCTTTGTCGTTGTCTTCGTTGTCGTTGTCTTAGTTGTCGTTGTCTTCGTTGTCGTTGACTTCGTTGTCGTTGTCTTCGTTGTCATCGTCTTCGTTGTCATCGTCTTCGTTGTCGTCGTCTTCGTTGTCGTCATCTTCGTTGTCGTCATCGTTGTCGTTGTCTTCGCTGTCGTCGTCTTCGTTGTCGTCGTCTTCGTTGTCGTTGTCTTCGTTGTGGTTGTCTTCGTTGTCGTTGTCTTCGTTGTCGTCGTCTTCGTTGTCGTCGTTGTCTTCGTCGTTGTCTTCGTCGTCTTCGTCGTTGTCTTCGTCGTCGTTGTCTTCGTCGTCGTTGTCTTTGTTGTCGTTGTCATCGTTGTCGTTGTCATCGTTGTCGTTGTCTTCGTTGTCGTTGTCTTCGTTGTCGTTGTCTTCGTTGTCGTTGTCTTCGTTGTCGTTGTCTTCGTTGTCGTTGTCTTCGTTGTCGTTGTCTTCGTTGTCGTTGTCTTCGTTGTCGTTGTCTTCGTTGTCGTTGTCTTCGTTGTCAATGTCATCGTTATCGTCGTTGTTGTTGTCTTCGTTATCGTCGTTGTCGTCGTTGTTGTTGTCTTCGTTATCGTTGTCTTCGTTATTGTTGACTTTGTTTTCGTTGTCACTATCGTCGTTATCGCCATTGTTTTCGATGATGTGTTTTTCCTTACATGGAACTTAAAGATTCATTACTTTTAGGTCCATGCATAAGTACATTTCAATTAATTTATATTCTATTATTCTTGCTGTTTATCAGACGGCAATTAATCAAATTGCTTCATATTATGTATTTAATTGTTTTTGCCAGTGAATAGTGTTTTGTGTCTTGTATAAAACTAAATATTCATGAACTAATATATTGTCCTGAAAAGATTGAAAATAATTCGTCTAACGTTACCTTTTCATTTCTACAATTGAACTCATCTGAGTCACTGGTGTTGCCCACATTTTAGCATAGTAGTGCCATGATTTCTGTGTTATGATTTACACACAATTTTCTTTTCTTGTCTCTCTCCACTTTTCTGTACTGTTTTTATATTAGATGTTTATATTAGATGTAGCCTTGTTAATTGCTTGTTTGAACAAGGATTCCAGGGAATTGGGAGGATGTATTGAAGTATGATGATGATAATAATAATAATAATAATAATAATAATAATAATAATAATAATAATAATAAGAAGAAGAAGAAGAAGAAGAAGAAGAAGAAGAAGAAGAACCAAAAGGAGAAGAAGGACACTAAATTTTCATTACAGTTCAAACTTAAGCAGTTAGTACAACTTCACATTTAACAATAGTACATCTAGCACGTAACTTGTACACTTACTGCACATACCTTCCGAAAATCATGATTTGTTAGACCTCTAAGCTCTTGAAAAATATTGTGCTTCATCACCAAACATCTCAAGCAAACTACGACAGAAGAATAGGCTATGAGGACCTAAAATCGATAGAATAATTCCTTCAATATGGATAAAAGAAAGAAAATAAATCAATTTCAGTTGAAATTAGATCTGAAACCGTCCTGAGTCATTTTGCAAAAAAATATCATGTCTAAATTCATACGTACTAACAGAGAAAAGCAAACACTAAAACAAGAAAAAAAAACTTTATCTTTAATCCATCATAAAAACATATGATTATTGTACGCCGCGAACATCTTCATAAATCAAACTTATTATTTGTGAATCTCTTGATGTATCGTACATCTTTATTATTACACCACATGCATTTTTTGTGTCAAATGGTAGTATCGTTGAAAAATTTGTTGTACCAAAAAATAATACAGAATTCGTGCAACCTCTACCAAGACATTGTTGCCTGTCGCGGTGAATAGAAGCATCTTGCTTTCGCTGACTCATCGCCTTCATCTCCTTGGTGCTTTCCCTCTCCCCTGCGCGAGGCATGGAGCCTTGCAGGCGAGAAGAATCGTGACGGCCCGCCTCATAATAGCATTCGCGAGCGGGAGACCCGGCGGGTTTCTACCGCAGCGCTGCAACGGGAATCACTGTTACTATCCCTTCCACTTATTCGCGCGAGTTATTCCAAGAGAAGACAAGTTTTGCTTAATATTGATTAGAGAGCTTTTTATTTTTAGTTTCGCTGTTTCCTTCTATGATACCCGTATATGACAAACGACGGGAATTTTCCCTCCTCTTCCTTGTTCTATCCTCTTCCCATACACACACACATACAAACACACAAACACACACTTACATGCACTACACTACTGAATATTCCGGGAGACCGGTCGGAGCTTAGAGCTTGTCCCGACTGGGGCGGTGCTCCGCTGGTGGGAGAGTTCTGGTTAGGGGAAACCCCGCTAGCCAACGGTAGGTCAGTGCCGGATCTCGCTATCCAGCGGAAGAAGATCTCTGCTATCGAGAAACAAACTTGCACTACACTTACGGGACTAATGATCTAAGCTGTTCACGCACTCAGAATGACTAACCAACCAACCAACCAACATTATATATTTCTCGATTGGGATTGACACCTATGAAGCTGGGTTGCTTCCGTGTTTACTTAAGTGACGTACTTCCGTTTCTCATGTGTTGGTCTCTTGTAAATTAAGATGGTGTTATATTAAATTGGCTTCTCTGTATTTAGGCACAAGGCTGAGTGCTTCTCTTGAATGGCTTAGTCTCAAGGAGAATAGCCAACAGGATAATCAGAAAATCAATCGCCGACCTTGAGAATCTAAATGAATCAACAGACTGTAGTAGCCTCAGCACATATTTTACACTGCGAGAAATGTAGATATTGGTAAATAAATGCAGTGGCTATATTATCCATTTCTTTTTAAATTATTATCATATTTATTTTATTATTATTATTAAGTACATTAACTACCTTTTATTCTCATGAAATAATTAAAAAAAAATAAATGTTGTGTGAAAAAAGTGCTATATTGCATAATGAAGTAGGTATACGAAACCACGTTTACGTAAGTTGATGGAACCGCAAACAGTAGAATGCTTTATTGCAGAGTATTCTTACGCGTCGACATTGTCAATCTTTCTGTCAGGAGAAGCAGTCATCAGCTAAACGTCACACGCATCGCCTAGGAAAACCAGTGTCTCACACAAGTTTCATTGTTACAGACAGGTGATTCATACCCCAGACAACAAGCAGTGTCCTCAAAGACATTATCAGCTTAAATGCTATTCTACCTTCGGCGGCGTCGATTGTGAAACGGTTAGCGTATCGGACTGTTGTACCCGATTTTACGGATTCAAAACCGACTGAAGCCGTATTTTTTTTAATGGTGGTAAACCCGTCCGAATAATGGTGGTAAACCCGTCCATGGTAATTTAAATTTCGTATGTCTTTCTTTGGGGGGGGAAGTAAAGCCGACTGTCGTATGTTAGTAGATTTACTGCATGTAAAAGATCCTTAATTCTAAATGAAGCATCTGAGCTAAAATCAAATTGCCTGTTTCGTCGCCCAAGTAATACCTTTTTTCTCCCGTAGTAGGTGAAAGGAGCATAGCGAAACTTTTGTGGTCAGACGCAAGAGCAGGCCACATCACCTGAGTCTCGCCACGTAAAATAAGTTGTCTCAATTATTTTGTATATTATGTTATTGTATTATTTTATTATGATGGTACTACTGTGTTATTTGTGTTTCCTGTGATATTTATATTGTATCTTATGCAATCTTTTTTTATCAGAATTTATTTGTAAGCTATTTATAGGAAGTTATTTGAGCCGTGGACATACTCCGCAATTTGTAATAGGTTACTCCTGTAAATAAATTACTAATCAAATTGAATTTAATTGATAATTATTTCATTCTACTTGTTTTATATTTTATTTAAAATATAGATTCGTAGGATTCCGCGGCCGGAGTCATTGAATTCTTGGTTGTCCGGTTTTAGCCGCGTCATCGTCGATGGAGCAGACGTTTCGGCCATCTTGTTGTGCGCTTCTTCAGAGCTATACTGCTGAAGTATAGCTTGCAGCAGTATAGCTCTATTGTAATAATGCCAGCAGTATAGCTCTGAAGAAGGTCACAACAAGATGGCCGAAACATCAGCTCCATCGACCATGACGCGACTAATCCCAGACAGCCAAGAATTCTTATTTAAAATATGTCTTTTGTTTATGAAAATATGAATAGAAAAGAGGGACTAATTGGGGAAGGGGGTGGAAGGGTCTAGAAATGTAGGTGTCTCTTCTGGTTTAGGCTGTGTGCGTCTACGTCTGCAACTCTTTGCTTCAATTTTAGTTTCGACGTCATGAATAACATATGATACGTTTCAGAGATAGTAGAGAATGACATATTCCTTCGTTGCCAAGACACGCCCACAGCCATGAAGAACGTTGTGTGCGCATCTTTTGACAGCTGCTGTCAAAAATTCTTTAAGGCGATATGTCCTCCTAGCCTAAAGTGTTCAGAGCAATATATTATAAATTGAAACTGAAGATCAATAAACACGCTAAGTATTGATACTTACATAAATGCAACTACTTCTCCTGAAAACAGTTAGTGTTACTAAACATTTGAAAATATTACTACTTAAAATAGTGTTACATACTGTTAGCGACGTGGGTCGAGTATGTTTGAAGTCTCCTACTGTATCTCGTGTAATTTCCTGCATAAAAAATTAATAAAGTGTAGAAAATTGAAAATATCATTTACAGAGCAAAAGCTGTGAAATACAAACAAATTTTGTCATATCTTCTTCTGAAAATTTCTGTAAATCGTTCATGATTCTCAGTGATCGTTTCAGAACAAATATTTCATTCACCGTTTATTTTGATCATCCATACGTTGAATTGTTGGTCTAGTGTGATATTTTATAGGATATTTCGGAAGTTATTATTAAGAAGCACAGGTAATACCAAATATTACCGTCCATTCTTTTAGACAAGAATTATCCTTATGTAGTGTCAGACACAAATCTCATGTATAGGATATCGTCTTGTAGTTTAGGCGAGACAATACTCAATATCAAGTTCAATGTTAATGTCAAAATTACTATGTTTATTCCGCCAAATTAAAAAAAAAATGTGAGTGCAAACAATATTCCGTACACTGCCTGTCAGAAAATTTACAAAATACTGATAGTAGCAATTTTTGCAGAGATATTATTCATTTTAAAATATCGTAACAATAAAATAGATTTTCTTCAAGTTAATATTTTTGTATATTTAACGTTAAATATGTTTCAAAATCATATCCGTACATTTACGACAACAGAACGAATAGCACAAATACTTTGCACAGACGGATTCGACATTTGATGAGAAAAATTATAATAGAATATTATTGATTCAATTTGCTTAGACAAAGTCTTCGGTATGCACCATTGATAAAAAAGTATTACGTTATACTGACGTTGCACTGAGAACATTATTCACATTGGGCTTTTAAGGAATTTTCCAACTTTTGTCTGACTATTACTGCTTGCTTTTGTCAGACTGCTTGCTCTTAGGATCGATAAGTTTGTCGGCATTAGGATGTTTGCTGATTTCCGCGATTTCGACTGGACTGGCGGAAGGATTTAAGCTTCGCTTCTGACATGGAAATGGGAGGTAAAGTCTTCTCTTCAACAAAGATTGTGAAGTGGTTTTAAGTAGGATTTCGAATCGAAAAAGAGAGCTACAAAATCTCAAGCTAGTGGAAGATTTCTGTTCCATAGAACACTCTAAAAAGTCAGCGTTCTCCAAATGCCAGGCATTATTTAGGGTATTAAGAATATACAGAATAATTCTTTTCTCTACTTATTTTATGATTATGTGTTGAGAATTGTTTTTGAATCAAATTGGTGATATGTGTATGCAAATCTCTCTTCCTACTCTCTTACAACGAATCGAATGCAACAGAGCACGAGAAGTCACCGAAGATTTCAAATAATGCAATCTCTCTGTCTCTGTCTCTCTGACACTGTCTCTCTCTCTGTCTCTCTCTGTCCCTCTCAAATATTGTGCAGCAAACACATTTCTATTCTTTTACACCTGACTGTAGTGTAGCACCTTCTGAGAGCATTTACACTTTATCTTCTTCTTTGGTCTTGTTCTTCCAAAGACGAAAGTTACGTGACCAGTGAGCCATGACGTCTACATGCTCTACAGTATCATCATCTTCATGGGTTTTCTTGGAAGGATATAATCAGGGGAGTTTCCCATTGTTTTCCCTGATATTATTATTATTATTATTATTATTATTATTATTATTATTATTATTATTATTATTATTATTCAGAATGAAGTGATAGATTGATGATGAGGGGTGAAAGGACGCACACACAATGATGAGAGATGTGGTGGTGGGAGGGAATCGTGGGCTTTTCGAACCATTTTAGCATTCGCTTTACGACCGGGGAAACCACGAAACCCCCGGTCAGGATGGTCGACCTGGGGATCGAAGCCATACCTCCCAACTGCGAAGACAACGCGCTACGCACTGAAGCACATCGCTCGATTTATGCTCTGTAACTCCTCACAAATCTACAGAAGTAGTATGGACTCTCGAAGTTCCGGAACTTAGTGGCATGAGTTTGCAAATAGTTGATTGATTGATTGTTAGTGATTCCGGGTGCGTCAACTACTGAGATCATTAATCCCTTAAGTGTAGCGCATGTTTTTTCTTCGGGAGGTGGCGGTGATCTTCTTGGGTGGCGAGATTCGGTGCCGAACTACCGTTGACTAACGGGGTTTTCCCTAACCAGGTATCTCCCTCCAGCTGGGCACCGCCCTAGCCGGGACAAGTTCTTAGCCCCCGACCGGTCCACGGACATGTGTGGTAGTGTAATGCACGTTAGTGTAAGTGCGTGTGTGTGTAAAGGGTGAGGATAGGATAAGGAAGAGGAAAGAAAAATCGCGCGCGGTCCGTGGCCCGTTTGTTAGGGTAATGCTCCGTCATTCGCCTGGTGTTAATCGGAGAAAGCATGAATAACTACCGATCAGCACAGCCGATCGCTAGAAATCTCCAGACAGCGACTGAATTCGACCTAGCGGAAAAGCTAAGTTCGAAAATCCTGCTGCCGTCGGAACTCCAACCTAGCACCTCTCGGTCAGAGGCACTTCAGTGACATCAGTTGATGCACTGAGCCACCTCTCTAGGTGTAAATAGTGGGAGAGAGGAAGTTAAACGATACTCGCTGCGTCCACACGAAGTTGGAAGATGCACGTGGAACTTGGCGTATACATTTAGCACTAGCCTCAATTCTTGCATCCGAGCGACCTAATGCACAGCACAACATTTCCTTGTATCTACCGCCATTTCTTGTGAAATGGATGAAATAATCACGAATGCACTCGCACATAATAAAGAATCATATAAAATGTTTATCGTGATTTAACGTTAAGTCTCAATGCATTTTTGCCTTGCCTAATAATTCCCTATAGGAGAATCTCTTCATGACCCTTCGCCCGGCGTTCTCCAGCACAGCAAGCCCTTTTTCAAAGAAAATGTTTTTCAAAAATCTTCTCAGGAAATCGTTAGCAATAATTATACTCACAAATGCAATAATGAATAAAAACGCTCGCAATGTAAATATTAACAACGCGAGAGATATAAAATATGCATTTTTGTAAGTTTTGAAAAATCAAGAGACTATATTAAAATGGCATTTATATCATATCATTGGATGCATATTGCATCATCCCTAGAATATGTTAGACCAAATTAATGAATAGACCAAATTTCAAGCACCTTTTGAGAAAATGAATTGAAAATTTTAGTGGGTTATATTATACGGAGTAATAAATACAGGTGGTACTGAGAAAGCCATGTAATGTTCTGGCCCAATCCAAGTTCTGCCATTTTGAAAATATTCTATAAATTTTGGGGGTATTTTACATAACGCCCCTGGAATATTTTCAAAATTTTCTCAAAAATGACTCAAATTTTGTTTTTTAAATTTTTTTGTAAGAATAGACTAAAATATCCATAAAGATAGCAAATGCTCGATGTTCTCTGTTAAAACTAAAATTTTTGAAATTACGAAATTTAAATTGTTTTTGTGTCTTCCTACAACATTATTACGATAGCGATATTTACTTTCTCGCTACCGCTTCCGCAGTAGAGAGAAAGTTATGTAATGCTGCGCAAAAAATCGTCGAATTTTCAGCAGAAAAACTGTTTACAAGGCGTTCGTAACAAAAAAATAGATAAATCCAGTTGCTAAATTTAGAAACAGAATCCTCTAACACGTAGTGTAGCCAGAATCCATGTTTTGCGGGTCCTACATACCGAAAAATCGAATGGCGGCAAAACGTCCGTCTGTCCGTTCGTCCGTTCATCCGTTCGTCCGTCAGTCAACTACACAAGCGACTAAACCATTAAGCCGATTTTGTCTCAAATTGATATTCCCCAATCAGCCTGCCTGATGTCGCAGCCCCTTGAATTTGAAACTGATATTTTAATTTCAGAGGGTGCTATACATGAAGTTTCAAGGGACGTTTTCCAAATTATCAAAAAATGGCTCCATCGTTTTTACTTTCTCGCTACGGAGCAGAGACAAAGTTATATAATGCTGCGCGAAAAATTTTGAAACTCTTATTGCCGATAACGAAAAAGTGGTTAAATCCTATGCTAAATGTAGAAAAAAACTCTAATGCGTAGTGTAGTCGGAATCTATGTATTGTAGGTCCTTAATACAGAAAAATCGATTGACGGCAAAACTTGTCCGTCTCTCTGTCTGTCAACGCTAGCGCCTAAACAGTTCAGCCGATTTTCTTCCAAAATTGATACTCCTCACGTTATCCTACAAGTGTAATATTGAAGATAGAGTTTTTTTCTAATAAAATCTGTTCCTTAAAAATAGTTCTTTAAATAAGTTCATGTTAAAATTTTCGAAAATATAAGTCGTTTTCGTGTAATTTTTTGCTAAATGTAGGCTGTAAAAATTAACATTTGTTTTCAAAAACTGTTTAAAAAAATTTCAAATTAAAAGTTTTTCAAGGAGAAAAGAAGGGATGCTTAAATGAATGGCATGGGTCTCATTTTCGTTGAACCCTCTGAATTATCGAAAATTGCAAATTTAGAAATAATGCGGGAAAGTATGTGCTGTTGTCACTAGTTTCAAAATGTGCAGAAACGTAATATTTTTTTCAATTCTTTCACGTCGTTAATATTTACATACCTGACAATTTCTAAACATTGATTATTTTGTGGGTACATGTGGATGAAATATGGTCTTATACATTTTATCAAACAATTAAATCTTTTCTGCTAAAATGAGCTCAAAATTCCACATTTCCAGAAATAGTCAAACGCCATTTTCACGAAAATGGATTCATATTTCTTCTTTACTTTTTGTACTGATGTACTGAATTAAATGATACCAACACTATTTTTATTCTTTTGTTTCTTCAAAAATTACACAAACTATTATTTAACATATATATTATTATATCGCGTCGTTAATATGTATGTTACAGAAATTTCTTATTTCTTATTACACTTATTGGAACAAGTGCTTGAAATTATTGCTGATGAAGTTTCTTGATAACTGAAATTAAAATTTCAAATGCACATTAAATATTTTCTTAAAATAAAAATGTTCATATAGGACCAGATTTACATTTTTTATTATTATTCGTAATGTTAAATTTAAATTCTATTATTAATTATCTGAAAAATAGAAGAAAAGTGAAAAAATGTCTTTTACGAGCAAATAGATGACAGCTGAGAAGAGAATGGGTCGGAACCGAAGAGATTACGCAGACTTGAGACACAATTAAATTAACTAGTATGAGAAAGTCTATGAGTCGCTGTAGCTCCACCGCTTTTGAATATTTCTCTCATTTTACTCAAAATTGTATGGTGTAAGAAGTCATATTCAGATATTACATCACTTCCAAAATCATACCACAAAATTATTTTGTGGTATGATTTGTCCAAACAGTTATTGTTTGGACGTTAATTATTCAATTTGTGGTTATTATTAACTTTATTCTATCACGCTTATTATCATGATTATTAGGCCGTATGTGGTTCTCAGCAACGCAGAGAATAGTATGAAGGAAAGAGGGGCATCAATGCTAATTATAAAGTCAAAGTTATATTGCAGCCCCAATTTCAAGGGTATAATTTAAATGTAAATGTGCTTTCAAGATCAAAGGTAGTTCTCCGTAAATTATTTCATCGTATGAGACGCATTTGATCAAACAGTAATAATTTGTGAAAGAAGATGCAAAAATGTAAAGAAAAATACATATGTCTTAATATTACTTCCTTTTACATATGGAATTTCTGATCTTAAAAATCTTGTTTTAATAAGTAGATAGAATAAGAACAGTCAAATAAGTTCGAATAAGAGTAGTCGTATTAATTTATTTGCAACTTTACAAATGATCTCATATGTAAACAGTTTTGTAGAGTACTTTAAGTTTCATTTTCTAATTCTTTGTATTGTTAGGGTGAACGCATATAAAGATATAAAATTGCTCCTGAATTACCACGGGTCACCATAGCCCAAAGTTTAAGTTTTGATAAAATTGATGTTGACGATTACAATAAATTAATATTATCAGTGCTTGATGTTTAAAATTTTACTGCCTGGAATTAATGATTAATTTAACAGAAATAATTATCTTTGTATATTATAATTTAATAAATAAAAATCCCCTTAATGCCACAAAGAATAAAATATTAATAACAATAACAGTGATAAAAATCACTCTGTTTAATTATAATAATATAATTACTATAATTATTATAATAATATTAATAATTGTATAATCATTAATAAATTTTATTATTAATTATTATTAATATAAATAGAGTTTAAAATGATATTTTATCGTTTTTTACTAACAGTTTTGTTACATTCGTGGAAATGATACAGTGAAAAAGAAAAGATTTTGAGTTTACGAAAGTTGGTCGAACTAAGAATCGAAGTTACCAACTGTTTGTCCTCTTTCTTTACTTTTTCACCTATTTCCTTCTGCTTTGCCGGAACGCCGTTCCGTTGCGTTCCTCTAGAAATCAATCCTTGAATATATTTAATAATATGCATGTGCATTCTTTAAACAAAAAATACCGGGAGCGATAACTCAGTGCATCAAGTGACGTCACTGCAGAGCCTCTGACCGGGAGGTCCTAGGTTCAAGTCCTGACGGTGGCAGGATTTTCGACACTAGCTTTCCAGCTAGGTTGAATTCAGTCGATGGCGGGAGGAAAATTCTAGTGGCCGGCTGCTCTGATCGGTAGTTTTCCGTGGTTTCTGCGATCAACACCTGGCGAATGCCGGAGCAGTACCCTACCAAACGGGCCACAGGCCGCGCGCGATCTTTCATTCCTCTTCCTTGTTCTATTATTCTCTCTCCCATTACACGAACACACTTTCACTAACATGCACTACACTTCCACATATTCCGGGAGACCGGTCGGGAGCTTAGAGCTTGTCCCGGCTGGGACGGTGCCCCGCTGGTGGGAGAGTCCTGGTTAGGAGGAAACCCCACTAGCCGACGGTAGGTCGGCACCGGATCTCGCCATCCAGCGGGGGACGATGACTGCCATATCCCGAGGGAAACATGCACTGCACTTACGGGACAAATTACCTAAGCTGTTGACGCGCCCGGGAACGCTAAGCAACCAACCAACCAACGTTTAAACGAAAAAAAAATTGTTTACATATACGAAAAATGTCGCATCAATATTTGTATTCAACGAGAAAACCTATTACGTTTTTGTGTAAAATAAATGCTGATGCATTATCTCGCACGTTTTTGGAATTATGTTAGCAAGATTCCTACATAATTAATACGGTTCTGAATAAATCTTCTAAAACGTCGTACATTAAAGAGCTTTATATAGTCAATTGCACTATTTGTTTACTCTTAACTTTTTAATATTTTTCTAATATTTACTCTTTTAAGAATAAATATCACATTACAATATCAATTATAATGTGGTATTGATTCTTTTTAATGTTCTTCCATTATCTATTTCTTACATACATCTAAGAAACACTCGTTCCCTTTAAATATTATTCTCCATTTTACGTCATCATTCTTCTCTAGAGCTTCCTATTGCCTAAATATAACATATCTCTTCACAAAATTGATACTCTGCGCCCTTTTTGGAAACCAAGACTGTAATGCCTGAAATCGAGAATGTTGTGCGTTAAAGCAGCGCTGACGCAACAGCGGCTTCCTCAAAGGTTAGTTGTCGGCGCGCAACTCTCCGAGAAACCCCACGGAGGAGCAGCTGCTCTTGTTAGCAGGTGCGGTGAGCTGAGAGAGCGAACATCACAAGCGCCTGCTGCGAAGCTCTCAAAGGACGGAGCCTCCGAGGCTACTTTGGCAACGTCGTTCCTGCCCTCTGGCGGATCTTGCTTTCTCTTGTCGAATGCCATTGGCAGCAGTGGTGTTTACCAGGAACGTGCATAGGTATTTAGAAGCGAGATGAGAAGGAAAAAGAAAGAAAGTGAAGATATTCTGATGCAGCTAAGAGGATTAAATAAATAAAACGTATTTTATTGATAATTATTTGATTAAATGATTAAATAAAACGTATTTTTCTACTCCCATTATATAATTCTGTCATTTAATGGGTCCAACCCGTAGCACAATAATACTCATTACGATACAGATTTCATTATGATACAGGTTCTTGTCCAATCACAGAGAAGCTTATAAACCTAGTATTGAGACTTCATTAATCTTTGAGAATCGTTCTAGTAAATGTTTTGTTCGATTGTGTACATTAAAGTTACATTTAATGTTATATTATGTTTATCAGTTTTAATTTCTTTTATTATCAGTAATTTGTACGTGGAATATTATATAAAATAAATTGGATCGTAATTTCACTTTGATCGTAATTGACTAGCGTAGTGGTAGTGGTAGAAGGAACATTTGACTGACGTTAAGATGAGAACGCAATGCTGCGAAGCTTTCAAAGGACGGAGCCTCCGAGGCTACTTTGGCAACGCTGTGTGGCGGGCGTCGTTCCTGCCCTCTGGCGGATCTTGCTTTCCCTTGTCGAATGCCATTGGCTGTAGTGGTGTTTACCAGGAACGTGCATAGGTATTTAGAAGCGAGATGCGAAGAAAAAGAAGGAAAGTAAAGACATTCTGATGCAGCTAAGAGGTGATTAAAAAAACGTATTTTTCTACTCCCATTGTGTAATTCTGTCATTTAACGGCTCCATCCCGTTGCATAATGATACCCATTACGATACAGATTTCATTATGAAACAGGTTCTTGACCAATCACAGATAAGCTTTCAAACCTAGTATTGAGACTTCATTAATCTTTGAGAATCGTTCTAGTAATTGTTTTTGTTCGATTGTGTACATTTAAATTGCATTTAATATTATATTATGTTTATCAGTTTTAATTTATTTTATCAGTAATTTGTGCGTTGAATATTATATAAAATAAATTGGATCGTAATTTCACTTAATCCTAATTGACTAGCGTAGTGGTAGTGGTAGAGGGAACATTTGACTGACGTTAAGGTCAGAATGCAAGTTGTGTGATGTATGTTGCTGCCGTGTGTTTCTCCTTTAAAACCTACCATTTCTTTAGTTTGAAATGTCTAGTGAATCAGAGGAGGAATTGGCAGCTTCAGAAATAAGGGAAAAAGCGAAAATGGTGACCTCGGAACTTTTTTTTGTTTTTTGAAATATATTTCCTGTTCAATTTACTATACTTTTTCAGGATTTTTTAATAAAATGATACAGAACTGGAACTGTTGTAAGTGCAACTTTTGTATTCTCTCGCACTGGTAAACCAAAGCCACCTGCGGCAAGTAGGGTAGCTGTCCGCTAGGTGGCCTTGGCTGAATCCTGCACGCCAACTGCGACGAAACAATTCAATGTAAAAGTTTAACTTATAAAAGTAGAAAAATTACCATATAAAACTCGATGGGTATCATAATGTCATCATCGTTTCATAATGTACTATTATATTATGTCCATTAATTTTATATCTCTTATGCTATCATGAATCCGCTAAGACATTGATTTACAACCAGTATGGTTGTGGCATATTTAGCGGCGAGACCCATTCACTAAATTCTCTCTCAGTAGTTCACAACAACAAAATTCATGTTCTCAGAGTTAGCGAGTTTCATGTTCAAAACCACGGAATTCAATTAACATAACTAACAAAATGTTAATTATTACGCACGTTGGTAACCCATTAATCACGCCAGGTGGTGAGATTAATCTTCTTGCGTGGGAACATTAATAAATAGTAATTATATTTCTTATTTAATGTACAATAATTTCATTAATCTGATACCCACTGATCTAGTAAATATCAAATTACTCAAACCCTGCCTTCTACAAATCTGCCATGATCATTTCCTGAGACGTGATATAAGAAGGAAAATACGTAGTAAGAATGTAAAACGTGTTAATCTTCCCGCTTCAGAATACTGATTTGAGGAGTAAGAGCTAGGGTATAGCTCTTTCAAACTGGGGACCCGGTTTCGATTCCTGCTCATTTCATGTGGAATTTGTGTTTGACAATGTGGACCATCGACGTATTTTTCGAGATTCACCCTGCCTTTTATTCCACCATTGAGTATCATTATCGCTATCATATATGTACTGAATCACAATTTGTAGACTTCTATTATCACATAATTTGAACGGAGAGTACAAAACTTGAGTAAATATTATTCCTGCAAACAATTTAATAAGAAATTGAATAATTTAATTTCTTAAGGAATTTAATAAGAAATTAATAAGAAACATTCAGTATTATTAAAATCATCCAATCTGTTATTGATGTCTCATTTGTGAATCGTGTTTATATAAGTAGTTTATAACAATTAATTTTCAGTGGTATCCTTCTCGCCACAAACAAGGAAACTTACTGAAGTTGCTGCACATTTTAGAAGCACACGATAATTAACGATGATCAATAACGTTCTCTTTAGTTTGAAAGTTCACAGTTCACCATTAATCTTCTTTGCTGGCATTCTGAAGAGAATCGATAGTAAAGCATTAAGGTTCCTTCCAATTTTATACAATGTGTAATATTTAGTGTGAAAACTGTAGTCACATCCGAAAATCAAATTTTGCTAGTTTTGGTACTCAAGCTTATTCGTATTTCTTTTGAGGACAACAGACTATTTAATTAAACATTTTTCGAAAAAGTAAGTTACGTAAGGGTTCATCCACCTCATCTTAATGTTTACTAAAGTCAGAATTGAATAAAATACTTTCTAATTTAATCTACAATATTGTGTAGTAATTTACTCCCCGGTCTGAAACAAATCTTATGTGCGTCAACTTAATTAGTTAAGGTAAGAAGGAGTTGTCCCTGTGCTTTGTAATAATAATTCAGTATTCTTATTAAACATAGAAAAACCCAGTAGTGACTCCTTTTCATACATGCAAGAATGTAATGAATAATGAATACTATGTTCTGTGTTCTGTAGAACCTATGATGCACCGGAAGTGTATTCTTCAAACTTACCACCTAGCATAAGATGAATTTATGTATATACTTGGAAAACTACAGTTAATATTTAACATAATTAGTACGGTACAGACATTTACGTCACACTAGTTACAATACGCAAACATACTTCACCTAGCAATAGTTTTATCAACTTATTTGGCTATCACTACCAGCATTAAATTACCACCAAGAATTCTAAATAATTATAGTCCTCTCACCTGTACAAGATTCTACACATTTAACAATAGTGGAGATAACTTGTATTTAAGATAGTTTACAGCAACCAAATCCTTTAAACTCTTCTTTATTATCGCAATAAAACCTAGTCGTTATATCTCTCAAATTATTCCTGTGAAACTCAAAGAGATTTTAAATAGAAGACATTACTCTATGTTATAATTTTCGGGACCTTAATTTAAAACATCTGCCGCCTAAACGTAATAGGCACGTTGCATATTTGTCACCAAGCTCAGAGAATAAACTGCGTCGACCTTACTTGCATGGACACCTGGTCGCGTTTCATTCATTGAGTCTCAACTCCTCTCGGCCGTGTCCCGATGCAGGTTCTAGCACTTGTCGAAATTCAGATAGTCTAACCCTCAACGTATCTCCGAAGATGATAAATTGAAGTTGTTGAGCGTCCGGTAGAAGTACACTCAACGGAATCCAATAGAATGACTGAACCAATATAATGAATCTTTATCTTGTATTAAAAGAAGTGCAAAGAAGTAACAAAAGCTCGTACTGAGCTCCTTGAAGTCGCCAACACTCCTGATACCACCAAATCATCATCATCATCATCATCATCATCATCATCATCATCTTTTTCTTCTTCACGTATATAGGCACTGCTTGTTACGCCTCCATTCCCATCTAGTCATCCCATCTTTTCTTCGGACGGCCAGGATTTCTTCGTACTTGTGGGTGGTATTTTAGAATTCTTTTCGGCAGTCGATTTTCTTGCATCCTTTCAATGTGCTGCACCCAGGAATTTTGGTAGTAATTAATTTTCTCTTGAAGTTTACGTACACCAAGTTCTTTACAAATTTCTAAATTATTTTTCTTGTCCATCAGCTTATAACCAGCTACTGATCTCAGAAATCTCATTTCAGCAATTTGTAGTCTTGTGCTATCTTTTTTTGTCATTGTCCAATTTTCACTTCCATGAAAACAAGTTGGGATACTGAATATATTATACAATTTAATCATAGTCTCCTTTCTGACTTTCTTTTTCAGGGTTCTCAGGATTGTTCTATTCATACGATTTAGACTTTCAATTTTCCCTTTACCTATTTGCCTTCTGTATAACATTTTGTATCCCGAGAAATTGAAACTTGTTCTACAGGTGAATTGTATAGAACTAAT